>JAQFXM010000799.1:0-41257 GCA_034693345.1 Entomobrya multifasciata | reverse complement strand
AATGGGGACTCCCACAAACCTGCCCATTCGGGAAAATGGTTATGATTTTCGTAATCAGCATGAAAAACTATCTTAGAGACTATATTTTTTATCTTGATTTGGATTTACCCATTCCCCGACATGCATTGTTAGTTCTAGAGAACCAGTCCAATTTAATTTTGTAAAATGACAGGAATTAGGCGATATGTGTAAATTAAACGAGCAGATTGTATTATGGCTCTCGGCATAAAGCGAATCCAAAAACTGCTTTAAATTTTATCAGGAAAAATGAGCATAAAAGTCTGGAGATTATACTAAACAGCTCTTTACATGTAAAACCAAAAATCTTCATGGGCGTGGATTAACGTCATGGTAATGAGATTATGTTTATGTCACAGGTGATAATAAATCTTTAACCAATTTTGTCGTTCGTCGTGTTTCGTTCCAAGTAGTCTAGTTGACTTTTCCTTGAAATGTCATGTTTTATGGCTGATTTTTACACTTTTTTGTCTATAGGCAATTTTGTAACACTTTACTTTTTTCACATTTCTCCATGATTCCTAAATGTGGAGGCTGACAAGCGAGCAAAAAAACTGAAAGCGTGGTGGTACCTTGTTTCATACTTTTTGGTAGCCATAAATTTACTAACTTTGAAACGACGCTATTAAAGACACAGCACACTTGACGTTCTGCTTTGCTTGCTAAAAAACTAAATCCCGTTTTAACCTCGAAACATCAGTAGGTACGGTTGAATTTGTTTGATTCATTAGTGTATCAGGAGTCCAAAATTGCATTCATATTCAGTGTCAAGATGTAAGAAATTACGGCCTTTCTTTCTGTAAGACGACATAACATATAGTGCCAAAAAAGACACAAATTACATTACTCAAAAGATTTATCATTTTTGGAAGTTAAGTGGTTTTCAGGTATAGGTTTACCATTACACCACATAAAACGAGTTATCAGGCGTTTCTATCATAAAAACTTTCGTAGTCACGTTTTTTGTTGATATAGTTGATACTGTGAAATTGAAACGTTAATTAAGTATGATAATGCTTTCCAGAAATTGATAATTTAGCTTTCGTGAAACATGTAACTTCTTTTCGGTCGAATTGTTGGAATGGCACGACTTGGGGAATTACCGAAGTTACATATAACCACCCAAAAAAATTGAGTTCTTTGTTTTATTATCATATCATCATTTTGATACGAATATGTCTATAATTAAAATTATACTTCTCATCTTCAAATTATTTCATCATAAAGTTTTTTGGGTCTTGTTAACTACTCCACCACCAGATACGTTTACATTTTTTTAAAGGTAGGTAAGTTGTAAGTGATTTAAACGAGTTGGCATAAAACTCACACTCAACATATCATCACCGTCTACTTTGTAAAAATATTGTAATATTATATCATTGAAGATTATAAAGATGTAGCATGTTTAAACTCAGACCATACATTGTAATTAATAAAAAAGTATAATCATGTCGACTGTTGTAATGGCAAGGTATAAATGATAACTGAGATCAGATTTTGAAGAGAGAAAAAAACTGCCTGGATATTTCAAGACAACATTTTTCTTCATCTTCTATGTATGCAATCAAGAATCAGCTACCGTGACAAAATGGGAGTTTCAGTTGGAAAAAAAGTTAAGTTACAAACAAAGTAATTTTTTCTGAACTTTGAAAAGTCACTGAAAGAAAGAAAAGAGCAAAAATAATGTTTTATCACCATCTTCGTAAACCAACAAAGCATGGAAAAGAGCCGAAAGTTGCTGGACCACGGTATCATCATCGCAGTATCGCCTGATTTGATGAAATATGATGGCAGAATTAAATAAAGCTTGTAGACATAGAAGTACGGAGACCATGATCGTAGAAGTACGCTCTATTCTCTCTTTCTGTTTGCTCCGCTGCTGCAATGGTAGAGTTCATGGTTCGAGATTATCATTATCATCCTTGGTTATCTGCAAGACGAGACTACTCAACTGAAATAAAATAAGTTATGTTTTCTCCCGCTACTGTTCGTAATAATGTCCGTTTTTTTGTGACGGGATCAGTTTTTAAGGCCTACCTAACTAACAAGCAACTACTGAAGGACAACTCTTATATTTGAACATGAAAAATATATATTCTAAGAAAATGCATGCAAGTTTTTTTGTGCATTCGCCTGGAAACGGATACATTTGCTTCACTCATGTCAGTAATTTTTAGCAAAAAAAAGTAGAAATGCATTTCTACAATCTACAGGACAAGAACACAGTTATTTAGTAGGCAAGAATAAAGCCCATCTAGCGAAATGACATGTGCTTTTTTCTCGTCCGGTCGAATACTCATAATTTTTGGTGTTTTTTGCCAAAGCTAAATTACTTGTTTCTATGAAGAAAACGAATGCAACCACAAAAAGTTTCATATATTACTTATCATCATTTTTTTATTCTCCGTTGACTAATAAACAACAAAAAATGCTTTTTTATCATTTTACACTTAAGCAAGTCTGTACAAATTGAATGCAAAATTCTATTTGCAGTCTTTTTATGATATATCCCTGCGTGAAAACGCTTTGCAACTTGTTATATTTATCAAATAATAATATTATATAAGGTTGTGGGTGATAAAACCGTAGAAAAAAGTTTGTGTGTACCTATGTATAAGCACAATGAACGCTAAAGAAGAAGAACGAACAATTTTATATAATTTAAGTTCCACTTTTATCCATCAAGCTGCATGTAATACGTTCACGTATACTATTGCATGAATTTTTGACATGATAATTTTTTGTCTGAATTCAGCATCCTCGTCTTTTTTCGTAAAGGAAGCTATAAAAATAAATAAATAAATAAGAAGAATGAAACTTCTTCCCTGACAAAAAAATCCGAACTTCAAGTAAAGCTTTAAAAAATGAGACTAAGAGAGTAGTTTACTCGGTTTTAATTGAGAAAAACCAACACGTTATACATAGTATAGCTCTAGATACGCACGTACGTACAAGAAGCTATCTTTGAATTAAGTTGAAAGCTTTTGTCTATCCATCTCTCTGGTTTGTAATGTTTCTTTGATGATTATTCTAAATGACTAGGATGAAGACTGGTGGTAATAGTGGCGCTACGCTGCGTTGTTTTACATCTGCGCTCAAGCGTTGCCGTTTTTTTCTTGCGGTTCTGGTGTAATCACTCCCATAATACGTAAAAATAAATTACTAGAAGAACAATTAAAGGATGTATAAAAACGTGATGTTAACTTGTCTTATCAGAAGTATTTTAGGTACATTTTATCTCGCACATGGAACATCTTAAGGCGCACGTGCATTACTTTGACTGTGAATGAATAAGTATTCCAACAATTCTAAAAAATGAAACAGCTAAGAAATAACAAATGATTTTGCAGTCGTCATTCAAAAGGTGGTGATTATCTGATGGTGGCATTGATTGTAGTTACATTTACAAACAGTTACGAATAAAAAGTAATTATCGCTCCAGGTCTACTTTTTTTTAAAACAACACACGTGTTCTATTTATACATCTCTTAATATTATGTTTGCTATCATAAATCAAGAAAAATTATGATTAAAATACTTTTCTGCTGGTATGTGTGTCTGCTACGATGTTTTCAAAGAGTCACTTTAAAATAGACAATTATATTATAAAATGTGCAAATTAGATTTTATGTGCATGCAATTTTACAAATGCACATAACCCATTTTTGCAAAAGACCCAAGCGTAACTTTGAAAACTGGATAATGTTTTTATAACCTTTGCTTATGTGGTATACATTTAACAGGTTAAATATTTTATCAAGTTTCAATATTAGTTCATAGTTTTTGATAGGCAGATATAATCCACCTAACATCAGTAGAGCAGCCTGTCGAGTCTATCCTTTTTCAAACTAGCTTGAGGTGATTATGCATCCTCTTTAGAGGATGAATATGATCTTTTTTTTTTTAAAGAAAACAAAAACTACTCTTGGAATTTGGAATCCTACATCTTTTGCTTCAGCTTCATCCTTAAATGCTTTTTTTTTCGTTTTGATAAGATATATTTTTGGCTTGTATGTCTACTTCTTCACCTTCACCACAAACACGAGCGGAGGATATCTAATTATTGAGCTAAGATGTAGACTACACGGTCTGCCACTTAAAGAAATGTACCCGAACCTTCCCATGAATCGCATCATCGTCTAGGCAAGACAAAATCGTCCGATTGTTGTGGTATCGTATGTATTGTATCATCATTAAAACGAATCTAGTTTCTTGTTCATTTTATTATCAAGTATCACCTACGACCCTTTTGCTGCCACTATTTCCACCACCACAACCAATTGCATGCAGTGCCGTATTCTACTGTTATCTGATCTGATCTGCTTCAGCATGGCATTTGTCTCTACGAATGAGTGTGAGTGGTACGTAGTTAATTTACGGTAAACCATGCCTGCGGTGTACAACGTAATTCATTTTTGTACACCTCACTTGTCGCTCAGGGAAATGAAATTTCGGAATCTTCTACTTAAAATGGCACTCTATTCAGATTATATGAACCGTCAAATGCAAAAAGCAGAATATAGAAGACAAAGCCTACAAAAAACGAAGACAGAAATGTGTATCGTAATGCCAGCATCTGGTATCATCACACAAACCATAAACACCAAACACCAAAAATACGTTCCCCTTGAGTCAAAATTGGTGAACGAAAGCGAGGAAAAGAAAGAAAGAACATGTTTTTTCCTTGGTGAAAAAAACGATGAAGATAGATTGTCGTAGAAAAGATTAATCTTTCAATTTAACATTCTATTTCAATAGCAGTAACGGTAGCAATGGAGTGCAATAATTATGATGAAATTCGTTGACTGTCTCTATATTTTGCAAAGGATAATCCTGTTCACTGCACATATTTTGTGTTCTAGTGTACAAGTATTTATCTACTACAAAACGAAATAAAAAGAAATTTTAATACGCCAAATTTCAACAACAGCAAAGGATTTCCACTAAGAGCAATTTTATGTCAGATTCGACGAGGGACAAAATGAGAAGCTTAAAAATGTGTTTTCCTTTTCACAATATCTATAAAATATTTTAATCAGTCAAACGAAACAAATGTATATAAATAAATACATAGTTATTTATTCTTCAAAACTGACGGTTTTATGACGGCGGACAACCTGGGAAAAGCAGACATTAAATAGAGACTGAAGTGAAGGGAAATACAAAACTGAAAGCCTCAGGTGAAGAATTCACCAAGCTTCATATGAAAGCATGTAGCGTGAAGAAAACCTTCAGCTTAAGCCAATATCACCCAGTCTTTCACAATTCTCTTTCTAAATATACGGTTACACAAGTTGAGTCTTGTGCAACCAATTTTGCTTCAATGAAAGCCTTAAAAGATGTCTCAGGATGTGTCGTTAATTCACAAATTACTATTGATTACTGGAACGTCAAGAACGCAAGACGGGGAAAAGGAGATGTCTGCTTTTGGTGATAATTCGAAATAATGATTATATCAATTCCCTTCTACGTCTTTACAACTTGTGTCCTACACTGTTATCTGTGTAGCACGTTCATAAAGCGTTTGGAAAATTCACTATTATCACGATGCAAAATCAAATCATCTTGATAGTGTCACAGGGGAGCAAAGATGACTTCCAAAAAAGCAGAAAATGAGTTCGTTATTTCGTTAAAAATCAGCTTCTAATAAATCTGACAATATCGTATCGCATGGTCGTAGTTTTCATGAGTTTCTCCGAATCCAAAAAAGAGAGTCTTGATTTCATTGCTTATTTAAGAGTAATTGCTGCATGTCTTTTTTCTACAGATGTTGGCTTTGAGTGATGTAATTTGATGCAATATACACAATACAATTACGTGTAAGTGAGCCATCAAACAAGTTGAAGGACGAGCCTTTTATGTGACTTTTTCCTAGTTTTATTTTTATTTTGGTAAAATGCTATTAAGTATGCTATTTGAAGTGAATACAATATGTATGTGCTTATCAATGAAATTTAATTGCATTAAAATAGACTGAAAACATAACACAAGTTGAATTTGATGGGAAACTGCTCTTTTCCCTGTCGCACTTGAGATTCCAGACGAATATTGATAGATTGACTTGACGTGCGTGGTGATAAGGGAGTATACCTAGTTATATGTATTGCATTGTATTATTTACAACTACTGAGAATGTGACTTGAGACCAGAGAGAATGTGTGAAATGAAATTGCCTAGTGCCTTGTGAATACTTAGCAGACGTGCTAGAAGGGTAGCATTTTCAATGGATGGAAAGTGGTGGAAATGATTTCGGTTAGCGTTCCCTTCATCATCATCATCATCATCATCATCATCATCATCATCATCGCTATTATGAAGTCTCACACATTCTCAACCCACTTCCTCCACTCCATTCACACACATTTGGTCGATAGGTGTGTGTGTGTGTGCTACTCACTTTAATACTCATTCAAGGATCAGTTAGATTGTCAGTGAACATTGTCAATTATCTTTCACTCTCCTTTATCTTCTGATGCTGCTATTGGTATACACCAGCATTTCACGCATTGGCAATCATGCTACCACTATCCGCATTCTATTGGAATGTATTTCCAGATCAAATAAACACAAAAGTTAACGCACTTCACCACATCCCTATAACATTGTCATTCCACCATTCACCTTTACATACCTATCGTCATCATTATCACTTGAACATGTCAACTAAAAGTTTACAGAATCAGCAACAAACTTGAATAACTTTATAACATGCGTGCTTTAAATCCACTTCATCTAGTCAGCTATAATCTCTCTAAATCTTGCTTGCAAGTTTGTTTATGCACTTTACAACATTAGCCTTGCTCCTGTGTGGTCTCAAACCAAGTTTTCTGCTCAACAAGCCTGTACGATATTAATATTAATCTAGTCATTAGGAATCTCCGTCAAGTTATAAAGTGGCAAAAAAAAGATTGAGTACACTCTACACACCACTCATTTTTTATTAATAGAATGAAACGTTACTCTTTTAAATGAATTTGCTCACAAGGGAAAATGAAAAAAATGTCGTTGATTTATTAGCCCACTTCCTTAAAAAATTATTTAGTAAACAGTAAAGCCATCTACAATGAGTATATTTGATATAAAGTCATGCTACAAACGGAAATAGCCTCCAAGCACGTGCGCGTTATAATTAATTGTAAGTAGAATAATCCCTTATAAATTTTCCATCCTTATTATGAAAGTCTACGAATTACAGTCATGCGGAAAAAGCGGAAAGTTTATCATGTTGGTTGACTAACAACAAAAACAAGTCTACATTTGTAAACATATAAATGCATACACGTACGTAATGTATCTCAAATCTCGATTATGTTTAAACTTTGTTTGTGCCCATTTTGTATTCACCTTGATGCTCAGTGAGTATAGCCTAAATTCCACTTTTATCCCATCCGATCCCATACACTTTGTTCATCACGCTTATTCCTTTCCCTTTCTTATTTTTCTACTTCACCCACCCTCATACTCTCATCCTTATTATTATGTAATATACAATACAACACATGCAAACAACTTGTGCTTACACATTCCTACTTTTTTATAGATCGTCCTCTCCTTCTTTTGTTCAGAGATTCAGAGAGAACCCCCTGTATGTCAGACAAACAACTTCTTTCACCTGTTATCTCTCTGTTTCTATTGCAGCCTTTTTCTCCTTTCAATACTTGATTGTTAGCGACGTACATCTTAAAAGCACTTTAGTTTACACTAACCTCTTGGGAATATGAGATGCCTATTATTATTAAGAAGCAAGCGGTGAAAGCAAGTCGTAGTACTTGCCCATTTGTGTATATGTAGGTATGTATGTTTATTGTGCTGCTATTGTACAAGTAGTTCATACCAATAAAAGCATTCTCTTTTCACACGATACAAAAATAAAATAGTTGTTTGTTATTTTTGGTATCATTGGAAAAATAGAAACCTACTTTTTGATAGTGCACTGTGAACATGCCCGATGCGTGTGAAGACATTTATCATATATTTTAATAACTTGCCTGCTGTTATTTTCATTCAGTCAGTTGAGGAGAAAGGAATAAACTATGTCAGTCGCCTTACTTGTTTTCTTCAGTTCTCCTACTGAACAAACATGAATCAATGGCTAGATGCTTCTTGGTTCAACACAATTTGGGACCTGAGCCTGGATTTATTCGAAATTTATGATGACATGCCAGCGCACACTAATTTTTATCGGTACCCATTTTCCCTGAACTGTCATATACAAAAACGCGTCACACTTCAGTCACTTTTTTACCGTTATAATGGAAGTCCAGTGAGTGAGCGATGGTAATGGTAAAACGGACATAACCTATGTTCATACATTCATACATCGAATCAGGACATAATACTTGGAATAAATGAGTACACATGCTCTATGTATTTTTAAATAGCAGGTGGTTCTACTACATAAGTTGTAAGTGTAGGCGGTGATTGTGGTTATGAGTAGTGAGTCAACAACGGACACAAAAACACAACATTAATATCCACACACCTACACACCTTCTATATAGAGTGTTGAGTGACTTGATTTTACAACAACTACGAAATGTAGAACCAGTCATAAAAATACAATGCTACAAAACAGCAACATTTCTCATGCACGATGACAAGTACTCTTCCTGCCTCTTCTGGATGAAGACGAATGGGCACGAAAGTTATTGTTTAGCCCCAAGGTTCGCAACTTCTTACCTTTCTCTTTACTTTATCAAGCAGCTTTAAAGCCCTTTAAACACCTTCTTCACATCAACAGCTATCTCAAAATCTATGTCACATTCATGGATAAAATATAAAGCTGATATAAATGTTCAAAACAGATAAGTATACCAGATAACATTAACCCCGCTTTTATTTGTTAAAACTTTTATTGTTCTTCAAAAAATTCAAAACAGTTTTCCATGCATTTATAAATATCTCTCACTTCTAACCGCCCGCGTTCTGAACTTTCTCCCAAAAAATATAGAAGAAATAATGTAGAGGAGTGAAAACACACAATATACGTACATAATACATATGTATTCTCCTCACAATAGGTATTACCTAAAAAAAATACATAAAACTGCAGTTTACTGCCAGCCAACAAAATTGAAGTTGATGTGAGAACTATTTTTCTCTTTTTTTCTCTCTCACAAACCTATGTTTCTGTTTCAACTATCATCCCCTCGTCCATGATGCTACTTATTTATATTCCTAGGGCAAGTGTTTGATTTACGATCTGTCTGGGTTACTCCAAAGAAATACTTACTCTGGCTGGATGGATTCAACAACAAGATCAGCACTAATACACACGTTGACACGCAATACAATAAACAACGTGTTCGCACGAGGCCCTTTGATGATGATAAAACCCGAGTCAATATTAGAAAATGATTTTCTCGTCTTTTCTTTTTTCATTTTTTTAATCCTTTCTCAAGCATTACAAGTAAGATTGAGATGGACGAGCAAAGACGTTGAATAATTTATCATTCTAGCGTGTGCACACGAATAAAACTGTATTTTTGTTGCATTGGAAAAATAGGACTATCAAACAAGAGAAAAAAATTGTGTCAATGCACAATGTACAACAACAATAATGATGATGTTTGTGATCTTTTCTACTTTTTTATTCTTTTTTTATTCGGTTTACACTCAATTTTTACACATGGCGAGCATTTATGTTCAAAGAAAGGGAAATGAAATACTTTTCCTGTGATTGTGGTATCAAGTTCCTTTTCTTGCTATACTTATGACTATGACCTTATTCGGCAACTTTGTGTGCTCTCATGCTTCCGCTGAATACAACTCTTTTAACCTATTGTCCACCTCCAAATGCTTACAGTATTGTATGATAAGTTGTGTATTATATGTATTTTGTCCTTCTCTCTTCGTTTTCTTGATCTAGTCAGCAGTAATCAGCTTAAGGTCAAATATAAATTACAAGAGGATTAAGGAATGGCATACTTAACTATATTTTTGCTATTGCCACAAAAAGTAAATATAATTAATCTTTGTTCATTTTTAAGGTCATCATCATCTTTGTCACAAGTGGATATTTAGACAAAAGAGTCATGATGAGATGTAGCATAGCTATCATTTTGACAAACAATGAGAGCAGCTCCCAGAATAAAAATAGAAATATAATCTTTTCCATCTCTCTCGCTAAAGCCGACATGAAAAAGAATATACAAGCGGAATGACTTACAATTAGTGCACATGAGAAAAAAATTGGTCTGGCTTACACTTTGAACGATCGGCTGGCAACTGCAGTTTCACCAAGGTCTTATATAAGCTCAGATAATGTTTCGTATGCTTTTCTGTCCAGAAATTTAGCCGCAGACAATGAGCATAAAAGACGAATAAAAATGTATTATTTTTGCTTTCACATAATCCCACACACAGAAATTATATTAAACATTTTGTCATGCGAAATTCATGATTATCGTCATCGTACTCCACTAAGGACCATTACATTATTACTGGTTGATACTTCTGCTGCCTGTTGATAACTCTATTCACTCATCCACAAGCATAAATATGCATACATACTCCCACTTAATTCGTACAACCAAAACCAAAGCACAACAAAACTTTTTTGTTTGGTTTTCTCAACAGTTAAGTGACACGTATAGCTGGTATTTTCACCCTTATAACAATGTATTTGAGAGCTTGCTTTCACTGTTAATTTATTTTCACAATTCGGAAAAGAATTAAACCCCAGGGTTGAATCCCCCACAAGAAACTTTGATTATATTATATATGTATTTTTTATTAGTTCTTTCGTTTCAGTAAGGGTCTTTCAAAGTGTCTCTAAATGCCCTGTTATCAATGAACATTACTACACCATGTCCAGATCCACTGAAGAAAATCGCATGTGGTATTTCAGTAAGAAAATATAGTAATTGTGATTGGACATGTTCTGTGGAGAAATGTTGAGTGGCTGGTATCACTCAAGTTCATTGGACAAGTCTCCTTAGCAATTTTTTAGAGCACGATTTTCACTTGGTAATTAAGTAAAGAACCTTTCTCACTTCACTCACTACCACACACCACTTATTCTTGTGAAAAGTAGAGAAGAGCAAGGGAAGTGTAGTCAACCGTAAGTTTCTTTTATAGCTCATCTGGCACCAAGCTGCTTTATTTGTGGAAATATGAGTCGACGTGTCTCACATTGACTTAAGTTTTTACGATCTGGAGGATGAGGTAGTTGTATTCGTAATGGTGGTAAACCTTGAAAAGTGATTGTTGTTATAATAATAAGTGGTAGGAATGATGATAATGATGGTAACGGAGCTCATTATTCTTAAATATTATCTTTTTCGTGCACTGCACTTTTTCTTACATAAGGAAAAAGCCTCCTCATTTTTATAGGTTGAAAAACAGCGGGGGCTGAAGAATGGGTCATAATAAGTAGAAGGTTTGCTTATAAGACATTTGTATGTACGAAATCTACTTGGCTGAAATATTAACAAAGCCTGTTGAAGACGCGTCGGACTTCCGTAAGGGAAAGAAGTTGCCAAGATAAACAACAAAGAATGTTGTGAGTGGAGCGCTTCTCAGTTTGCGTATTGCTGTGTGAAAAGCTGCCAGAAAACTGGACGAGATTCATCGTGGAGCGTTTTTATCGCTTGAACAGAGTTCACGATTTCATTCCACCAACAAGAGAAACAGCGAACAGCCAGCCACAAAGCTTGAACAAAGCAGAGCTTCTACTCGTAGTAGCCGTTCAATAGCAGCAGAGCTGGCAGAGTAGCAGCAAAAGCATAAACTTGAGGATGTCTAGCCCACACAGCAAACTGGTTGCAAAGCTTTACCCCTTTCGTTTGCTTACTTGCTTGTTTCACACAATGAAGACAAGCATATTTTAGCTTTGTTGAAGAGGCAGTCGTACTAGAATGTATTGAATGACAACGCTTTCAACAACCAGCAGATTTTGGGCATGAAAACCAAGAAAAAGAGACAGAATCAGTTTAAGAAGAAAAAAAAAGAATGGAAAGAGGGACACCAAAGAAGAACAAAAACAGATTTCGTTTTTGCTATTAGAACACTCCATCAACTAAGAAGTCAATTCTAAAGCTTTCCTCTTATTACTTTCCCTATTTTTATGGGTGTATTCATTCGCCATCCATTCTCCTCAGTCAGTTTCTGTCCTCCAACTTTATATTATACAGGTTGCAGTCATATGAATAAACTATTTGGCGTAACTCTGGTGATTATGATGGTAGTTGTCGTCGAAACTGAAAAATACGTACATGCATGTATGTACTATTGTATATTCAACTACATAAACATTCATTTTATAAATCAGATATAGTTTCCGGAAATAAGAAATGCTGAAAATATGAGATTTGTCTTTGATGGGAATGGATCTGAAGAGAAGCAATTGGAAGAATAAGGAAGGAGAAAGAAAAAGTGAGAGACTTGTGATGGTGTGATGTTTTTAAACGCGTGGTAAGATAATTTTCACGGCTGGACGATGTATAATTATTTGACGGTTAGGTTTAATTCGTTCCCCTTGTAGCCTCATCAAGAGCCTAAAAAGCTTCCGCTGGAATTGACAGAAAGTCTTAAAATGGACTATTCACATTCTTATTAGTCGTTTTAGAAAAAAGCGTGGGCAAACTCAAACGATCAAGGATGATGATGAAGATTTACTCCTAAAAACTCATTATCAGCTGAAAAGAGTGTCACTAGTAGTGTGTATAAATAGAAAGGAATAAGTAATTTCATCGTTTTATCAATCCCACAAGGAAAAAGTTCAAAGCGACCAAGACTCATTTTTCAAGTATTTGTCATGTAATACAAGTCGCATAAGCCGCATTGGCCGACTTATTCCCATTGCAATCACAATCACAATCCGATGTAGAATTTATCCTCCGGTAAACAGAACCGAACAGTATTTACCAGTCTACTTTTATCGCATCTCGTTTTGGTTGATAGATTCCTTTGTTTGGAATACATGTGCAATAGATGGCTGAAATTGTTAACTTAATATTTTAGTTTGTGAGTATGACGCTGAATACATTTTTTCGAAATTTCAAAGAAATGCCATGTTTCCAAAGGACGGAGTACTATAATTGGTAATTAATATGAGTAAAAACGGAAAATGAGCAAAATGACCATATAAGTGTACTTGAAAAGTGCGTGCATATATACTTCATTTTTTACCAGTTTTACCAGTTTAGTAAAATGTGAATTTAGATATGGTAGAAACCATGCATTCAACTTGGTCGGCACACTATATTTAATATGATGCCAGGAGGCCGAGACTAAAGAATGGGATTTTAGCAGGGTTGTGCGGTGATTACAATTACAAAATCTGATTACGTAATCAGTAAACTGTAATTTAATTTTCAACTGAATTTTAAAGTAATCTGTGATCAGTAATCACGAAGTTCCTTTTGGAAATGTAATCACCGTAATCAGGCTACAGATTACAATTTTTAACGAAATTTTCGCCATTTTCAACATTCTCGTATTCATTTTTCAAAAATTGTGGCCGAAAAATGTTTAAATCATACAAAAACACAACATATTAGCATTTTTTGAATCATTGATGCTTTTTAGGTGTTTAAAAAGCAACACTTTGCTGAAAGCAGTGCTTGATGATTACGGCTTTTTAAGCCGTAGAAATTTTTGAAAGTAATCTGTAATTTGTAATCGAAAATATGCGCCTGAAAAGTAATCTGAAATCAAAATATTATGATTAAGTTTCGGTAATCTGTAATCAAAATTTTAATTTGAAAAAATTACAATCATTAATCTGTAATCCTTTTTACGAAGGCATGTAATCTCCCCAGCCCTGGATTTTAATAGGTATAAAGATGAAAGCCACTTTTGTCAAGAGATATAACGTACTTACTCATTCTGTGCGTACAATGATTTCCGAATAAACAGCATATTTTCTCGTACTGACTACTGGTGCTGATTATCAGTTTTCTGAGTGGAATAAAGGTGTACTGATGAAAACACTAACTCTCAATCTACAATACCGTACGCACAAAAACTGCATGCTGTTTTGTAAGTAATAGTTGTAATGTTTGAAATAACGAGGATAATTTGCAGTGACTCGAATTTGGTTTAAGAATATTCTTTCATCTAAAAGATTAAAACACAAAAAGTGTTTAAATTTGAACCCACTGTTTTAAGCTGGGAAAAAGTTGACTTCTCAAAATTCTTAAAAGTGTATGTAGATGTTCAGGCGCTCATCAGTCAGGCAGAGCATGTACAAACAGACAGAAGTCTTTTTTGGGTCTCGTCGAGCCATCTAAGAAAGTTTCATTAAAGAAACTTAATCCATCCAAATGAATTCTGTATGTATGAGTACGCATTTTTATGTCTTTGAAATTCACGTGTGTATGACGTATTACCTTTTATGATCGTCACCTAATCAATCAACCAACATTTAACGCTTTCCACGTTCATATGTATGTCAGACTGATCATTGATTTTCGTGGTTCATACATACATCTTGATATCGTATGTGTTTTATCCTTGTTAAAACTAATCAGCTTTGAATATTTCAGTACATTGGAACCATATAGTTTATGTATGCCATACATCTGCGAGAAAATTCAAGTTCAAGTTTTACACATAAATATACATGCATGCATAGACAGTTTGTATTTTATGTGTTGCTCTACGTCTACAAGAAATGATTAAAACTGAAAAGTTCCTTGACACATTGTTTGCATTAATATTTTAAAAAATTGTACGAATACAAAGAAATTATCATTCGACATTTAGTTATAACTGTCTGCTAACTGACTACAATAAATATCAATCACATCTTTTTTTGTGTATTTGGAAGGTGCTATTCTCTGCTCGAGCATGCGCAATGAAAAAATAAGAAAGAATATTTCCATCAGTACACAACACCTTTTCAAGTAGGAAAACAATTTCTTAACGAAACTATACCAGAAAAAATATCGTTACGTTTCTCTGTCAGTCCATTGAATGAGCTGCATTGTAAGTTCGCTGTTACATAAGAGGCAGTAGTATAACTCATTCATTCCCTGCTCAGTGTTCACTTAAGCCCTACCCACCAGTTTTAACCAAACTCCATAATCTATATGTTACAATAGAACACGATATATTCCGAGAACTTTGCTATAAAATGCAAGATCATTCTTTTTATTAAGTGGCACGAAGTGCAACTTTATAATATCAGTCACACCGGGTAAATGTCGGTATGTCGGTCTGTCTGTTCGCGTTCTAGCGTCCAAACGCCTCAACCGATCTTGACAAAAATTTGCATGAACATTTATATAGTCCTTCGCAAGAACCGTATTGATTTTGGGTCAAATCGGTCAACCCAGGTCAAAGTTAGGTCAAAGGACAAAAATATTTAACACGACAGTGTGGGCTCAAATTTGGTGGGTAAGTAGCCCTGCTATAAAAATGTCATTATACAAAGTTTCAATTGACCTGGCCCAACCCTTCCGTCCTCAGAGAGACTTTAAGGACAACATATCGACGTGATTACCTGTCCTAACGACGTCAAAGCTGTACATTTGCACGATCAACCAATTAAGTCGACAACTTTTATTTGAAAAAAAAGCGACATGTGCCACTTCGTTATACCGAGTTATCGGTTTATTTATCTCTCCCATGTCGAAATTAAATGTAAAGATAACATTTTAACTGGAAACACTGCAACATGGGCATGTGAAGACCATTGTGATGGATGATTTAAGAAGAGACTTTCAGATAATAATAAGTACTCAGGTTGCCTACTTAAAGTTCCTGCGTTTTAAGATTTGTCTGACTCATTGTTTTGTCATATTATTTACTTTGATACGTAAGATTTGAATTGCTTCGAAACACATTATTGCTTACCTAGTAAAAAGATGATTGGAAACTTCACGCATCATGAGTTTAAAATTTCAAGGATATATTTCACCAAAAAAATAATAAACTTACAATTGTTTTTTCACTTAAATCAGCATAAAGTAATAATTCCTTTATGAATAAAAATAAGAACTCTGTTAGGAAACTAAGACCATTAATTTACATGCGCACAATTTTAACCTCCAGCTTGCAGGAAAAAGTATATATTTTTAAAATAAGCCAAATTTATTCTAGATTTTACAAGCTCAGCTTAAGTACTAAAGAGAAAAAAGGAAAGAAAATGACGCGATCCATTTATTTTTGCAATCCCTAACTTCAAAGAAAAAAAGTAATGAGTTAAAAGAAAGTGTACGGGGAAACACCAAAATTTTACGATAAGTCCGTCTACCGAGTTAAGACAACTTTTTTGCACTTTTAGCATATTTATGAAAACTTGTAAAACGTAACGTATAATCTCGCACTTCATTTCATCTCGTTAAATATTTTCATCGTGGAATACAATTACAAAACTATGTACTCATTTATATTGAGTCATTTTCTCATCGTCAGACGTTTTCCTTATTTTTCTTCCACACTGACTATAAACACTGACTTTCTCCGAAGGGAAATCTATTTCCGTCTTTACATACTGCTCTTCTAAGTTCTATATAGTCGGATGAAACTGAAGTAAAATAAAAGCTTACAGACAAAGCATTTTTTCCAACAAAACAAATGGCAACTTTTCTTGATATTTATCAGTTCAGTTCTTCCTTTTTTTCTGATGCTACTTTATTGATTCAACTAAACTGACAAGTTAATCTTTTGAAATTCAATTCACATGAACTACAATATACATTGGTTAATTTCTTAGTTCTCCGGATTCCTCTTAAGCAAATATAATATACATGCATATTAACGTTCGATGTACATATATAGTCCAATTGGATGGAGAAAGTGTATTGCTTGCATACACGTTACCTCAAAAAATGTTACACAACTGAATATACTTTCTTTCATACATCGTCATAATAAACTTTTGGTTGTTGGTTGGTTTTTGCCAACCTTCATCAACGGTCACTTTCATTTTTTATGGCACCACAAAAACTTCTCTTAACTTATTGCACAAAAGCACTTATTGTCAATCTTTCAACAAGTTAAAACCATTCACGTACAGCACCTAAGATGTCCCCAAGTTTAATCCTGTGAAAGTACCATCATCACCAAATAGGGATATCTGCCTTCCGATCCAAATATTACATGTTTTTTACAAATAAAAGGCATAAATGCTGAGAAATTGACAAGATTGTGGTTAAGATGAAAATAAATAGATGACAGGTAGGAAAAGTGATTCCAATGATTTCGTAGAACCATTCATGCCAATCCTAATCTTTTCTCAAAAAATAAAATTCGATGGTCAGGAAGTGAAATTAAAACACATACATAGGTAGGTACACATTTTTAAGTGCAATTTATTATTAAGAACCCCCATTTACTTATTGAAAGTACATTTGCCATAGCCAAAACGTTTCAAATACCAGTACATAATTTGTTATACTTGTTACCCGAAAACTCTTCACTGGGATTTTCTGCGTGCAAGTGTTCTACTCATTTCATGCGCACTTTTGTGGGCTTTATAGTTTTTACTACTTAAAGACCACTTTGTGGTAAGCCTAGAACTACAACCAACACATAACAACTTTAAAGTTTTTCTTCTTTCCTTAAGGCAATATTTAAGCTTATATATTCACAGCCAGTTGCCTAAATAATGAAGTAATTTTGCCAAATTGCTTCCGATTAATTAACTGACCTTATGCTTCGTGAAATCTTACAGTAAAATCATCTAGCAAACCAACAGCATTCGTATCGGAGAAGTAATAGCTATATTTAAATTATTTGCATATTTGCGACATTTAACCCGCCACAGTCATCAACACCACAAGTCAGTTAGAAAGCAGCAGGAAACATGTTGTTTGACTTATCCATCCTGTAAATGCTCCATTCATCACATCATGTCAAATTCAACATAGCTATTACATTTCCAATTCAAGTGTATTATCAGTGGCGCATTCAAAAAGTACATACAACACAACATGTGTACAAAAATACATACTTTAGTACTTTGCATTAACAAAGTTTCACATAATGATCATTGATCACGATAACATTTCTTTGAACATGGATTGCACGTTTACTCAATATTGAATCTTACAAATATGTGAAAAGGGTGCATGTATTAGTAAAAGTACATACAAATCCGTATACCAAGTGCCCGTTATAAAAAGCTTCATTAAATTATTGCGTCTGATGGACCGCACTTGTCAGCACTTACTAGGAAGAAGTTACAAGATATTTGTAATGTATATATTTTTATGTAAATAGCTTATGTATATTCTGATATCGACTGTTATACTTGTCATTGTTTTTAGAATGTTTTCACTAAAATGCAATAATAATATAGAATGCAATGTAAACTTTGTTATCATAATAAAGGTGAGAGCGAGAGGAAATTGGAAAATCAATACATCAGAGCTCAACTGCACAGCCAACTCAATCACATTCAAAACACGCTCGTTTAACTCACATACATACATTCATGTGAGCCTTAATATTCTTAATAAAACAAGTGAACAAGAAAAATACTTTGTTCATGTTTTCAATGCATGCCGATACGGCAAAGAACAAGAAAATCGAAAAAGCTCTGCTCTCTTATTACAAAATGTAGTGGCAGTTGGTACGATGGTATAGTATGATCATCTTCATAAAATGGGAGGGAGCCGGTGAAGAAAGTAAAACAAGTAAGTTCATTACACTTTTTACTGTGTGCTGAAAGTATACTCAAAGTAATACTTTCCCTGTAGACAGGTAGCTAAACGATCTTTTCTTTTCTCGTCGATGAAAACCCATTCTGTTGTGGTCATAGTGAAACAGTATTCTCATGACAACTGTGATCTCCACCGTTCATTTTGTCCATTTTTTTCAATATATTTTTCAGATCGTTATGTTTATTGTCTATGGTCAATACCAACATCATAGAAAAAGTTGCGTGTAGTAACGGTTATATATAGCACAAACATGTGCACATCTGGCTAATATCACTGCCACTGCCATTTCAGCAAGAACAAAACGAAGTATTATTGGAAAACATTAAATTTCGATTTGTAATATAAGGAAACATTGTGCAAGTTATATGGCTCACTAACTAGTAGCAAAACAAAAAGGAAATCTCCAAAAAAGTGCATTCTAGTGCATTACTCAAGGTTCCAAGCTAGTAGTAAGCCATTTGTGTTTAAGCTGTGCTCTTAGTGATGGTAGTGTGATGATGATCATCAATATTACTTTGTTATCAATAACATTAACGGTAGAGTGCATTCTGTTCTCACTTTTTATTCTGTTTTGTATGTACCATTTTATTTGATTTACTTAGCCAGTCAGTCAGTGTGACGTTTACAAAGCTTTTTTTCAATGGAAACACTGCGTGAGGTATGTGATGTACAGTAGTTCACTGACAAGAAACGGTAGTCTTTCACAGACAGCTTAGTCGAGCATGTACAAATCAAATCAAATCAAATGTTTTATTGCAAACTCATTAATATCTACCTATTTATGTACGTCTACCTATTTATATCAATTGTGTTTTTGTTTGCAAACAAGAATGAAGCTAATAAAAGACTACCTGAGGAAACAAAAAATATCAAAACACCCCATGTCGTAAATATGGGCAACCCCGACTTTCTCTGATATGACGTTCACGTGAATGTTGTCCCCTACCGAAAAACATTGAAGTAAGCAGGTTCGTGTGTTTCTTGAATTTAAGAAATAAATGATAAAATTGTGGGATACGAAGACGTAAATTTGATGCTATACGATCCTTTGGTCGTTACTCTTTAAACCATTTACATCATGATCATGAAGTACAGAGGACCTTGTCAACCCACCAGGTAGGTAGGTAGGTACATAATATGACAGTCGGTTTTTGAGCTGGGTGAATCCATTTTGAACCGGGTTTCTTGACACATTTTAGATATGAGTTGACTCAGTTGACTAAAATTAAAATTATCATGGAACATTTATAAACAATAAAATAGAAATAGAGCTTCAAAACCTAGTTTTACATGTTAACCTACTATTACCTACAGTTCCCATGCATGCCTATTTAAACCGTTATTACCCAGTGGCCATTTAAATACATTTTCAGTTCAACCCGGTTTTTACACAGCACCAATTCATACCTATTTATCCAAACCCCCACCCACGGGGTTTTCCATTGTTCCATGAGTTCGAGTTTGCCTAACTAATATCTCATTTAAAAAACATACATCATAATACATTGAGTAAAGCAAAATTATATTATTCTTTTAATGTGTTATTTATGGAATCCATTAGTTTTCTATGCCCACGTAAAATATAAATAAAACAACCGATACCATTTTATCTTTAATTGCCTACACACGCAGTAAAAACAAATAAAACTCATTCATAGAGGAAAAGGAAAGAAAAAATTGAAGGAAAACTAGTGCACATACAGTCACCAGCTCGCGGTAATACATAACAAAAAAGGCGATGCAACAGTAAAATCATATGTGGAGGTAAAGCTAATACTTGGAACAAACTTCCTCAGGCCACGTTCAAGTTACTACAGTAAAAATATAAATCTTGTACTCTTACAACTGTTGCCTTTGAAATTTGTAAAGTACACAGTGCAGGGTATCCTTTGTTCAATAGAGAAACAAATTTTGGGAATTTTTTTCATGGAATAATGGAAAGCCTTTGAAAAACGGGCATGCAAATATGTAAAAAGATGATGTTATCTACATGTAACACGTTTGCATTCATACAGAGAACAGAACGGGAGGCAAAATACCCAAGAGAATGTCTACCAAATAAATGTAAACAGAAGGGACATGAATACAACCAAATTGTGTTGTCTCTGTGTAACTACGTTATTATGTGTACTTGAAAGTCTCAATGCCTTTTTCTTTGAAGCGCAATTTTAGTATGCATCTGACAGATATGATGTGTACTTGGCACTTTAATTACAGTTTGAATTTCAAAAATTCAAGGGAAAACAAACGTTGCATTTTGTACACATTTTCCCAAGCCAAATTTGAAATAATCTCACCATTTACTTGCCAATTCTTGCACTTTGTTAAAATGCTATTGGCTAAATTGAAAAAGGAAGGAAATAAGCTGGAATCTCGATTCCTGTATTTTAGAAGTCCTGTATGATGAATCGGAAATTTGATATAAATTACTATTAACCCAACTCGGTTTCTTCATTTTCCTATTTACTATACTAAATAATTGGGAATCGATTGTTTGTTTCAGATTTCAACAAAATGTACTTAATGAGTACCTAATGTGCGTTCTAACACGCACGAGTTATAGTGCAATGTCCTATACTATTAATAAACTAGTAGCATTCATGTGTCTTTTACCTTCACTCTGTATTTTTTAAAGGAAAGACTTTTTTTATCTATTTGAAAAACAACAAGAACTCGAACGTTTAGCGCAAGTAATAATTTTTTGTGCGTATATTCACCTATAAAGATATTTTGACAGTAATTCCATCGACTACGATTCGGTTCCTTTGTGCGTCTGTCAGTCAAGGTTCTTGTTGTGCTTTGTAGCAGCATGTGCTTACGATTCAATAACAAGCACGGTCGAGTTTAATATAAATATGCATGTGTACGTTACAGTTAATAACACTTTGAATAACAAGTCATGACAAGTCATGAGAATGAGTACATAGATGAATGTATATGCATCGTATTTTTCTTTGTACGCTCCACGCAATTGGACCAATGTGTGGCGAGTCATAAAGTTAAACAAATTTTTCTGACGAAATACAAAATGTAGACCTGTAGTTCCTTGACAAAAGTTGATGTACATTGACCCCTCTATCGAAATATGCAATAAAAAAATTTGTCCATAAGTCAACATGTGACCTGTTTGACCCTGCTGTCCCGAGGGGATTTGACCCCGGAAGCTGAAAAACTCTAGCGGTGGAGTACTTGGCCGGACAGACGGACAGACGAACAAACTAAAATTATAACTACGATGAATACATTCATCTACGTAATAAATGTATGAATACACGACCATAAAAACACAGGGTAAATCTTTTTACACGCTAATAGACTTAACATAAAATAATCATTACAGTGATACAATATACAATACGATGATAAAAATATGAGATGAGAACACAAAAGTATTAAGTGTGTGGTTTGTAATGTAATCCGACTCTTGTCTGCCTGCATCTGTGTGTATTTTTGAACTCGTATTTTAATTTATAATTTTAACACAGTCCAAAAGGTATATCATAACGTTTGTTGATTTGGCCTTCCTAAAAAGTTGGCGTGTGCTCATATTCCTATGCATTCCATCATGTCATTTTATCGTGACTTTGACTATACTTTTTGTTACATTTACTTTACCACCAACTTTACCACTAACTTATTATGCGGACGCAGAAGCGGCATTTTCTCTTCCTGACATTTCACTAATAATGTTAGTCATGCTAACATTCGTACATAAATACCTCGTAACTTTTTTTTCTTTAATTTTTAGACAGGCGCATATCGTACAGTATGCGCTAAACAAATACTTGTAGTGACCAGTGGATATTGCAATTTGCAATCTTTTACTGCCAACTCTGCTTAAACTTTGTCATTGTTGAGTCTACTTATACATTGTACATACTCCCTATTATTATAAAGCAATCGGGATAACAGCTAGAAATCTGTACGTTTTATTATGGCTTTCTAAAACTAAAGGCAGGCTCCGTCTGAGACTAGACTAACCAAGAAAGAAGCTTCTTTTTACGGATTTTAATGTACAATGGTGGTGCAGTGCGGTAAAAATTTATTTGATGTACTGCTATTCCTACTATATTTACCTATTGTACTTGATATGCACCAAGTAAAGGAATAACAACGACCTAATAGCATCAGTCTAGGAGGAGGAGGACTGACGACGACGGTGTTCTGAAGAAAGCAAGAGCTTGTAGTAGATTTTTTACATTCTTTGACACGCATGTAACCAATTGACTTTTATGAACTACTTTGAACCACGACATGTTTCGTTGGTACAGAAAATAACACACATTTACTCACTGTAACTTACACAGCTGCTGTTTTTATAATAATGTAAAATTGTGCAAAATACATAGCATATCTAAAGAATAAGTTGAGTCAAAGTTACATAGTTACATGTTTGTCAAATGCAAGTGAGCAAATTAAGTATACATAAATGCAGGGAATTTTCTCAAGTTAGTGCTGCTTGCTATTGTGCTCTGAGGTCTCGCTAAAAGGAAACCAAATCACTCATGTCACTATCTATCTTTTCCCTCTGCGGTTCCCTTCTTCTTTTAAAGAAGTCTTTGTTTTATTCTGTTTTTTTATTATTTGGAAGCTCTCATTATTGTTTTATTATTCGACTAGCTACTAGCTGAGGAAACCACAAAAAAAGTATTTTTACTTCTTGACTACATAACACACTCAAAATAACACAGATACAACCGCAGACATGACAGTATTTACTTTACCTGGTTAAGGAAGAAAGTTTTCCCAGAAAGTTGCCAGATTAGATTATCGTGGAGCAGCGGCAGTACTCTGTACATATTAGCAGTGAGTGAGTTAGCTGTATTGACATTTGGATTGTAGCTTGAGTGCATAGTGTAAAAGTATTGATTGAAGTAAGTGCCTTTTATCAGTGCTTTAATACTGAAAAAAACATTGTTTTTCTTGCATTACCATATAATTATTATCAGAATCGGTGACTTGGCTTGAGGAATCTGTATCCGTACTTGATGGTGTGTTGTGATGTGATGTAGGTTAATCTCGGAAATTCGGTTGGATGGGATTTCGGCAAAAGTGGAAATAACCTTTTGTATATGTGTCAGTTTGCTGAATTTCCACATCATCACTGCTGGATTGTGGAGTAGATTGAAGGCAGTCAAACGGTGTCATTTATTGATGTTCCTAGGTTTATATTGTGACATAAACAGCAATATAAGATACGAGGTAAGTCAATTGCCTGTAAAGCTATATATCAGTCAGTCAGAAAGAGTCAGTCTGTTTATAACCTTGACTTTCTTCGACGATTCCGCTTGATAGCAAGAAATCAACATTGATGCATATATATTATGCATTTGCACGTATGAAAGTATGTATAGTATGTGCATAAATGAGATATTGCTTGATGTTGTGCGTTACCGTTTTATGGCAAAGAAACATGATTTTAAAAAAAATAGTGGAGAGTGAATAAAGTAAATGAGCGGTACAGTGCTAGCGGTAAAAAAAAACTTAGTTCCGAAAAGCTTTCTGTTGTAGTTTTATATTTGTGTACAAAATGCCACATACTTACATATGAACAGTATACATATATTTACTAATGTATTTGAAAGATAGAACTTCATTTCAAACAGGCATGCAATCTCTAAAACATATTTAGTGTTAAGTGTCAAAATATTGGCAACTCCATTCTATTACTGCATATATTTAGGTATTTACGTTTATCAAAATATGCGTTATCAAACAAAGTAAGTACATTTTGAATTTTGATTAAAAGTCAGTAAGCTTTGAATCATGAGTAATATTTTGTCATGATAATGCTAACAGGTCATTCATACACGAATACATTTGAACAAATTGCATGGTCACAACTCATTCACCACATCCTCGTCGTAATCATTCTCTTACATTACATTTCAGAGTCAGTAAACATGTAGGATAAAGTGTCAGATCAAAACGAATGAACAACCTACTCTGGCTCTGTCGAATGTGTTGTTAAGTTAAGTACGATAATATAACATAATTAGATGCATTCAAAGTTTTCAAATTATTCTATTTCGTTCACATTAGTGAATTTTATATACGAACATTTGACAGTTTTGTTTTTAAATTTGGCTTCCAAACTTTTCAATCGTTTTTGTTATATTAAAAAATTGCCCTTACTGATTTATTGAAAAACAAGTCATGACAAGTCATGAGAGTGAGTACGTAGATGAATGTATATGCATCGTATTTTGTATTTGTTCGCCTCACGCAATTGGAGTAATGTGTGTCGTGTCATAAAGTGTAACTAATTTTTCTGACGAAATAGAAAAGTTAGCACTGTAGTTCCTTGACAAAAGTTGATCTACTTTGAAGCCACTATCGAAATATGCAATAAATGTTTTTTGTCCACAAGTCAACATGTGACCTATTTGACCCTGATGTCCCGAGGGGGTTTGACCCCGGAAGCTGAAAATCTCTAGCGATGGAGTACTTGGCCTGAAGTGTCTGTGTGCCAAGTTTGAAGCAAATCGGTTGACGCGTTTCAAAAATAGAGCGCACACAGACGGACAGACAGACAAACAAACTAAAATTATAACTACGATGAATAAATTCATCTACGTAATAAGTTGGGTTTTAAAAAGAATGAGTGTATTAATTTTCAAGAAAACCTATAGAAGGGTTTGAACTCTAGAGCATGAACAGACAGACATACTTTAGTTCCATTCGAAAGTACCATTCGGTCACTAAATAATTGAGCCCACGCAATATAATATAGTCAGTCTTGGTATGTTCACATCACCATGCAAAGCTAAACGATGCAAAAGTTGAGGTACGATATGCCGTTACGCTACCAATTTTTCATAGCATTTTTCACTGGACATGTGGAAACATACTAACACACATGAACAAAGGATACCCATTTGCATGAATACGTATGATGCTTATGATGACGACGATAATATCCTTTGCAATTATATTATGCTAAACGTTTCGTGAGCCCATTCAAGTCTGCCTGCATAATCTCTGGATTTATGTTTTGTTATGGTTCTAATAACTTAGGTAATAAACCGTGAAAGGACAATCTGTTTCTTTAAAAAAATTGCGTTGGCGAAACTACTACTTCATCATGTGCATGCTCATGTGTGTGATATGGATAATGGGCATAGCATGTATATACACATATGAATGCTATCAAATGTTCGTTGCCAAAAAAATCTGGAAATAATAATAGTCATATAGTTTTCATGATCTGAATTGTTATGTTACGTATAAGAATATATGATTATTTTTGATGCTAGTACACACATAACGAAAACGTATAGGCGAAAACACTATTACTTTATGATGTCACCGTGAGATAATATGATACATAATGGTCAAAGAGGGAATTTTGCGTTGTTCCTTTTTTATTCGAGCAACTGTTGCATATATACGCTACATTAAAAAACACAGCAACTCCCATTTTCATCCAACTTTCTGAGTTGAGCGAATACTATACTACAAGCAACCATAAAAAATCTTTGTGCTGGATGAACGTTATGATATAATGGTGATAGGGAAATCAAAAGTAGCGTAATTGAAACGATGTCTTAGCCCTAGCCTACTAGCAAAAGAAGTGTTTCGTTTTTTATGATATCTTCTGTATTTTTTACAGACAAAATGGCTTGGGTTTGCGTGCAAGAAAACGACTTCTTTACATGATTGATAGTTGATATGTTTATTTAGCTGTTAACTGTATCTTTTGACCTCGTAGTGATTTTTAGAGGTGAAGGTAACTAGGGCACATGAGATTGGAGGAGAAAATTACAAATATGAAATCCTCTCCAATGAATTAGAAGAAGAATTCGATTGTTTGTCTTGTGATTTAACAAGGACGGGAAAATTGGAGTGCAGATTCTGGTCATTTTTTGTTATTTCCTTGCCTGGTTATATTTTGGGGCGATTCTAATGTATCTCAGCTCAGAGAGTAGATTTTGGAATCATGACCCTTCCTATTTTCATCGATCCTAATAACATCCGACAACATCCATCGATTACCATTATACCACGTATTTTCAGTCTCCAGCTCAATGTTTTGTACATGTGCATTATGCCAAATATTGAAACCGAATAAAACTTCCATGGTCATAAATGTTCTGTGAAAGCCACTTACAGAAAATTAAATTAAATGAAGGTTATCAGATGTAAGTGAACGTTTTATATATATACGTGGCCAACTTTATATGAACTGAAAGAATGAGAATGAGTATGAATTGCCCTGGGGATTCCTACACGGTGACTCATGACAAAATTTATGTGCCTTAATATTTTATGCTGATCATTATCATCCTTCCATGCGTAACTTTTATGAGTTATGTACTGCACAAGATCGTTGATTACATCATAACCCAGCAGGCAAACTCGAAGCTTTCGATTCGATATCGAATGACAAATTCGAAAGTCGAGGTCGAACAGACTCGAAAGAGATTCGGATGCGAATAGAGTGCTAAATGTCCACGAGCTTTTACAGATAGTACTTCGATATCGTATCGAAATTAGTGCAGTTTTAGAACGCATATCTAAAAGATATCGAAACATCGAGTAATGCTCTATATCTATACTATATCGTTTATATTTCTTAGAGATTTATATCAAATTCAATGAAAAAAAAGAGCAGCATTATATTTTTGTTTTAAAATTTTATTTGTCGGACGAAATTAATGGCACCGATTCAAATGACAAACATAACAAAATACTTATAAAATAAAAAAATCATTAAAACTAATCTGCCCCGTGTGATGGTAGACGAGCCTCCTGTTTTCTGTAATTTCACAAAAAACGAATTATAATCTGCGTTATAAATGTTTCAAGGTTGAACTTAACCATTAAACTTACCGCTGTTGAGTAAGCCGATCCATTGCTTGTTTCAATCCTTTTGAGATGCCCTGCTCCAGCTTATCCATTGTAGCATGAGACACAATCCTGGAGTTTCTCTGCAATGAATCTGCAAGGAAAAAATTAAAAATCAAACTTTTAATGCATCAATTTAAAACAACAAAAGTGGAGGTGCCAAAAGTTTGTTTGAACTTACTTAACATAGCCTGGACAAGAGAAACATAATCCAAAAAACGTTTCTTCTAGACCCATGCCCTTTGCAACAATGAGCAGTCAAGAGCTCATCAGTCATCAAATACTTGAGCATTAACTTCACAGCATCTTCTAGTGTTCCGCCGCCACAGGACAGCATGCACCGCACCTGATGACAAAAAGGAAAATAGTCAATGTAATTTAAAAATAATGATAATGATGACTTATAAAGGATAATAATACAATCAATAGTTAAATTACCAGTTCTTTGTTGGCTTTATCATTGCCGCCAATCAGAGCATCAAGTTGGGCAACGCTTTCCATTGACTTCATTGGAAACATTCCGGCCTGGAACTCATACTTGTCACCATCAATTGGCTCCTTCTGTTTGAAGAAATCCATAATTGTATTAAAAAACTCCGTATGAAAATTTTGCACATCTTGTATTTGGACAAGTTTCGCAAGAACGTCCTGCTGGAACGCTAAAACAAAGAAATATGACATTTAAAATAAATTAAAATTTATGCATACAACAAGACATTCTTTATTTAAATAAGTTGATTTAAGTACCTTCCATGCCCCCTACAACGACTAATTCAACACTGTTGGACTGTGGCTCCACTCGCTTTGAAGTGCTTGGGTCTCCCGCCAAAACCAAACAGGGAACTGATGAAGACGTAGCATCCTCTGACTGATTTACGATTGAAGTGGATTCACAATCGTTATTGATTTCATTAGCAAGTGGATGTGATGGCAAGGTGGGACAACTGGATGAATTTTTTCCGTTGCGCTTCTCTGAACCAGACAAGTCGGATGTAACAAGTGCCAATTTTACGTTGTCTCGGGCATCTCTGTAATTGTCTATTAAACCAAAATATACGCAATCTTAACGCTTAAAATAAATGATCACAGTATTTGTGCTTGAGTGTATTGAAATTAAACTAAAAGTCGCTTACCATACTGTTTGATAACCCTGCAATCAAAACAGGTCCATGCGGAATCATAAGGCTCTCCTTTCTATATTTTTTGACGCACTGATTTATTCACTGCTGCAGGGAAATAGCATTTTTTTCCACTACTCACAATCCAGTTAATGGGGACGGCTTCCACTGAATTATCAACTTCAAAATGAACTATTGCATAGGACATCCTGATTTTTTATGTTAAATGAATTAAAGGGAACACTACAGCCTCTAAATCTGATAAATTTACACACATACACTTTTGTTTCACTTTTTTAAATTTTATTTTAAACTCTGGTCCTTTTTCTTTTAAACGAATTGAGTAAATTCCAAGTAAGCTAGAATGGCATGGATAAGTAAAAAAATCCGACTTCCTTAAAAACTCAGACACCAGAAGCTTAACTTTTTGATTTTCATTACTAATAATTTTGTGAACTTCTACTATCCGATCATCTGACAAACAGACAACATTATTTTTGAACTGAGATGAAACACGACAAGACCAGAATTCTACCCAGCTTACTTGCCCGCCATTTGATACTGGGCCTAACATGCATGAGTTTCCAGCGTTTTCACTAGAATCGAACTCGCATCTATCTCGCTCATTAATACGGTTGACAACTTGAATCAGTGGGTTTTTCGTTGATCTTACCAGTTTTTTCAAAATGCCTAAGTAATTTTCAAACTTAAATGCACTGATGCCATCAAGTCTACCATGATTTCGAACATCACTTGCTAAATGAATTAAACCATGCACATTATAGGACATGTATGTTTTACTATAAAGGCTTTTAAACTGGGACACAAAATGAAGAAGCAGTTCTTCGGCATACCTAATGTAAGTTTCAGTCTGACACGGTTCTGAAAGCACTCTTATAGCAATACTTAACTCAAGGAAATGATTATAATATTCCTTTTTGACGACATTCTTGAAGACTACTGGTCCCGTGTACAATAGTACAGTTCTGAATTCTGTGGCTTTCCACCTATCAACCTCTCTTAATGACCTGCCCTTTCTATTGAATTCACGGGGTAAGCACTGTGCACAACTGATCAAACCATCGGAAATTTTAGCAACATCTTTATGATGTAGTCTAAAATTGTGTCGCTTTCCTTCAGTCCATAATTTAATTAACTTTCGCGTCACCCCTAAACACACCAAATGCATATAGTCGTAAACAACATCGTCAACTAAATTTATTTTTAAATTTGTCAATGGTGACACACCGGTGTGATGGTTTGGCTGATTTTGCTGACGAAAGTTGGCATCAGTTCTCAAATTGGCATCCGTTTTTATAAAAACTACTCGTTGATCAACATACTTTCCTTTCATTTCACATTTTCCGCATCCATAATAACCCGTGTGGTTTTTAATAGCACAAATAAAAGCTCGAGCTGGAGCGTCACATACTATTTGGTTGATACTGAATCGGTATTTCTGACCATTTACTAAGCATCCATTTTCTTCCAAATGTTTTGATTCTTGTATAAAATGTTCTAGAAAAATTTCCAAACTGTTAGGCTTCTGATTGCCACAATAAATGGCTATTGGAAACACGGTTTTTGAATTTTTGAAACTTCCGAGTATTGGCCAGAATTGGATGTTGCTGCTTTTGTACAATGGAATCCCGTCTATGTTGATTTGAAGATGAATCGTGCCGTCTTGAGATTCATTTCTCATAACCTTTTGTATATTTTTTTCTATTCCAAAATAAGCCATGTTTCCACTTCCAATCGCGATAAACTCAGTTGTAGCAGTCACATTGTACACTGTTCGTGGATCAACTGGAAAATCATCGAAGCAAGGATGACATTTCAGTATTTTCAACAAATCTCCAAAAGCTGTTCTTGTTATGTTATTTTTTACACTCCACTGTTTGATACGGTTCAAGATGTCCACGCCTTCAGATAAACTGTCATAATCTGTTAGGTTACTTTCTAATTCTAAATTAACGATTTTGTTTATAGGTGCGTTAATTTTTTTCTTCACACGGTTCACTGTTATTTTTGGGGACTCACTGAACCTCACAATAGACTCATTTCTATCTACAGTAATTAAACTGGATGGGTTTACCAAACGAGTTTGTCGTAAATTTCTATATTTCTGTAGTAATGAATTGACTGGGTTTTTGTTGTGCCTTTTTCATGATTTTGGCGAAAGTTAATGTCTTTTTCAATGCTGTCTTTCCCATTTTGAATTAATTAAATTAAATTCTCTTCACTTCAAATCTTCAATTTATGATTTTTGATTTTCAGGCCGAGCACAAACTGAATGTGGCGTGTTTTTTAAATATTTTTACAATCTGTAAGCTGTTGTTCTGCATTTTATTGAACTAGAAGCGAATTCACTGCGAGAAAATCTCATAATCTTGAAGAATCGAATTCGTCTCTATATTTGTACGTTTAATCGTTTTCCAGAAATACGATTTCTGAAATCGCTACGATCGTTTCTGTTTCGAACTGATTTCGAAATCAGATTGGTCACACTAACATCACTCGTAACAAAATCGAAATTGCCGAAGCGATCTCGAATTTCGAGGAGCTTCGAGTTTGCCTGCTGGGAAGGATTCTCCAAATAAGTTGAGCTAGCTAGCGATATTGACATAACTTAATATACAAGTCACCGGAATCAAGTAACTCCATTTCGAGTATGAAAACTCTTAATTAAAAAATTCAAGGGGATTTTTAGTACTTAAATACGAAGGGTACTTGCATGATTTCGCCATGTTGGCAAAATATCCATTTACTTTGTTTGCCATGGATTATTTACAAGAAATGTAAGAAATCCTCATCTTACTCGCTCGCCATCGCTGTCATACAAGGACATTCTTTAAGCCAGGTCCTCTAAAGTTCAAGTACAACAAACAAACTGCTTACAGTAGTACTTATGCAACAACTAATGCATAACTATTTATGTGTAATAGTAATATGTATAAAATCTCATCAAAAAAGTAGGCCAAGAAATTCAAGTTCCAGTTTTTACCCCTTCAAGACAAATGTATCTAAGCAGCAAAGTAGACATATACATATCTGGAAGTCAATGTCAAACGAAATCAAATTTTCGTAAATTCTGACAGCTCAAGCTTCACTCTGAAATATTACAGCGCTACCTAGTAAGTTATCGTGCTTGCGTTTTCTCCAGTATTTTCAGGTAGTTTTTTCTTCAACTTGCTGAATCGTCATAAAAATACTATAAAGTGGAAACGGTTGATTTTTTTATTACGACTGATTGACTGTTTTAATGGGATTCATTAGTATGAGAAGCAAAGCAGGATTGGGTTCGCTACTGACGGAACGAAACGAAAAGAGGATTACTAAAAGATTTTTCGAAAATCATTCAACTAATCGATTATGCTCCATATGGTATTCATGTACATATCTCTTTCACTCAACCAGATAATAAACATATTATACAAAACCCGTACATTTCATACCTTACATTCTAATTAATGGATGAATATACACATTTATAATGATACATTGTTCGCATGTAGTATACCATTATAAATTATAATGCCATCCTAATAACTTGTTCTCATTCAGTCAATTTGCGAGTGACGATGATTTGACGACAAGTACATAATACTGAAACGTACACAAAATGTAACCAAAAATACTCTTTACTTTTTGTAGCACAATAAAACAGCAATACATGATGGGAAAGCTTGCTCTATTCGTCTTTGATGTGCGTACAAGGTTTAATTGAAAATCTATTGACAAAACTAAACTAAGCACAGTTCTTACCATATATTATTATTTTAAATAATAATAATATATACAATATACCAAGCTTTCTGTCCCTTTTACTTTTTTAATTCATTAGATTCAATCTCCCGTTCTGTCAAGATCATTTAGTTAAGCTTATTTTTTGTAGAAGAAAATCTATGTATTGTGAATTTATTAAGAGTGAGTCATATTTTAGGCGGATATTTGCTAAATATTTTCGCGGATTATGTATCTACCGTCTCCCATACTATGTACTTCTAAATTCCTCGAATGATTAACTTCATTTCCATAGTTTTTTTTACAGAGTAAGCGAGTATAAACATGCGTGATATTAACCGAACCGACAACTAGAACTAATCCTTATTTAACTATAAATATTTTTCCTTCTACATGCCTGTCTGATGTGCATCGAATATGTAAGCACACCAATATTGCTTAAGTTCCAGATAAACCACCGAAGCGAAATTAAAAATTCCAAGAAAATCTTTTACTTTTCAAGAGGTAAACGATGTTATCTTGAAAACCCGAAAAATGCATTAGTAGGCTTCATCACTTTCACTTATTTAGCTACCTTTTCATTTTGTAAATATCAACGGGACTTCATAAATAGTAAATATTTGTCTCCTTTCGTAGCATATAGCGTCCGAACGCTTTGATCAAAGTTTATATTATTTGGAATAATCAGAATGAATTCAAATATGGTGTTTAAACAGATATAGGTAATGAAAGGATTACGATTTTTTGTGAAATTCATTTGATTTCACATGCTCCTTTAGATCTTTCCTTCAGATGACTTAAAAAATCCAACCTAGCATTGTGTTCTTTTTTAAACTTGACTAAATGTAGTTCAATGTCAATGAAACTTGCAAAATCACATCAATAACCACGGTCAGTGCACGGTGCTAAAGTTTGGCTGCATAGTAGACGCATAAAATATAGATGTAAATGATGATGAATTTAAAAAATATATTTACAATCCTTTCATTTTTGCTTGAATTTTTATATTACTTCCAATGACCATTATGTGCTTGTGAGTATAATAGGAATTATGAAGTTGAGATCCAAAGCGCCAACAACCATGTAGTCATTTTGGATTCTTTATTATTGCTGTAGATGCGTATGAAACATTCGAATCAATCATCAACCTAAAAGAGTGTACGCTTCGTTGTATGTTGTAGAGAATAGATAGAAGACCCAAATGCTAAGATTCTGAAGACGGGATGGAATGATGGAATGAATTCGCCAGAAGCAAGCAGCCTGTGTCTACCATCATCACAATACCTACCTAACCAAGAGCAACAGCGACCCATGTAAATTAGTGTACAGAACAACAAAACCAAGTAAGTTTTCTTTTGAAACTAGAAAAGAAACCAAACTATGTATGATAGGATAACTTTGCTCATCTCTCTCGGCGCGGCGTACACATACAATATACATACAACATATTTACGTCAAACAAACAGGTATGTATGTATGCTCTAACTAACAATAAGTTTATTTATGTATGCATGTAGAATGGAATGGGTGATGCTGTTGACGAGGAAACGTCTTTTCTCACTCAACGAATTATTCATTGACGTAAATGTGTTGTTTTAAACTGATATAGAACAAAATAATTATAATGGATTATAATGGTTCATTTAAGTTACAGCCGGCCTTATATTTACATTATATTTTACTTTTTTCTAATAGTCTAAAGACCGAAAAAGTGAAATTTTTGCGCAAAATTATAAATGCTGCTGCGTGACCGCAGGACTTACCATGTTCTCAAATATTTGCACTTTATATTTTTTCTCACATGCTAAAAATAATAATAGTAATGATGGAAGCAGTGCATCTGTTAAATAACCTGGCGTCTTTCCTCAAATCAAAATATAAGTGCTTAATAAAGTGTGAATAATGATTGAAAACTGGTTTAATACATTTACGGAGGTGACAATCCTCTCCATCAATATGCATATCATAGAAACATCCGTGACTTTTTATTATAGTTTTATTAACGTTTTGTGCAAACAACAAACAACATATCATCATTCCACCTCTTCAGTGAAATTCAGGTTGACAACACGAAAGAAACAGGCGGAACTGTATTAAAGTTATGTCACGAATTAATACCTTCTTCAAAACTAAATATAACAATTTAATTCTCATGCATACATCTTTTTTGCTTTGCTGTGTAGCGTGTAACAAAACTTGTGTTATGAGCTGATATGGGGAATAAAATGGAGTTTATGTGGGCTTGTCACTGACTATCAAAGCTGCTACTAGGGCATGGCATTGCAATAAATTCTTGCAAAAAGAATTCTTGGTGAGTAAGTAAACTCTTGTATGAGTGTTACATTTTTACTTACTCATTATTAAATAGATTATGTGTGTGCATACGCAATATTCTTCCTTGTATGGGACGAGCAGAGCAATGTTGTAGTGTATCAGTTCACTAGAAGCGGATGATACAATTCACTTCATTAAAGCCGTCAAGTCTGAATATAAAAAGATGCCGTTGTAGCAGTTTGATTAAAAAAAGGTATCTTTTCCTAAGAAATGATTGACACGGGGTTCTCTTAACAGCTTTATTTCCTCTTTTGTGGGTGCATCATTAAATTCTTGTTGTTGAAGGCGAAAAAAGCTGACTGTTGTGTGGTACGACAACAGCAGAGGTCAACATTCATAATATTTTGCATGTACCAATTCTAATTCCAAGAAAATTTCCAACAAAAAGACTGATAAGAATTGTTAGCATTTATTTCCAATCTAGAAAAACTACATCACGTTAACACTTAATTGTTTCTAGGTTAGGACAAATGTATGTGTACAGTTTTCCCCACCACCACTATCATCCATCATGTCGCGTTAAATGTTTTACGAAAAATCTTTGAGTGGGTGTAGCACAGTTTGTGTAACATGAGCAATGTTCATAGTTTAGCTTTAATGGTGTTAAGCTCACTGTAGATGTTTGACTACATATAACGTACTCAGAATTCATAAGGAAAAATTAGAATCTAGCTAGACTTCATTACACCGTTTTCATTTTATTTGTGTTCCGCTTATCATAACTTTAACTCTACCTGTCAGTTTTCTTCCCCTGTTTGCTTTGCTAAAGTAGTACTTCGAAACTCATGCATGTTTTCCTAGGAACTGTATGAATTCACACGCACCCGTTGCCCATGAATATTATGAATCATGAATAGCAAACATCTTTATTGTTATTGCAGTAGTACCATTTTCCATTGTACTTTGCTTATATGCATGCACCCTCTCATACACACTACCATTCACGCATTTTCTTATGTGCTGGATTTTTGAACGCAAGTGTTTTTTTAAGTTGACGTGAAGAACAACGCGTGAGTATTTAAAACTCACCTTACTATATAGCAGTGGCACCAGTCACCAGTGCAGTAGTAGAGGTAATTGTAAATGCGGTAACTTGCATGCGCTTACGACCGTTTTTGGTTTGGTATATATATATCAGGGGGAAAAACTCCTTCTTAAACGAACCAAATTATAAGCAATTATGCTCACATAAATCATCATTGAAGTAGTGAGATGATATTGTAATGATTATGTTATGATAACAAATCTCGTCTTCACGGCAATAACACATTCTATTCCTTCTCGTAAATATGTATATCATTTGCAGAGTAAAGCATTGTCATTTTCCCCTAATTACGGCAACTTCTCTTTCTTAGCTGTGAAATAACTGGCAAAATGAATGTGTTGCGCTCGAACGTGGCTGTAACTATAATACTTCACTAGACATATGTATACATAATATTACAGCAAACGTATCATTACCGTCCATCGTCTCACAATCATCTTTGCAATCATCATCACCAATCTCACAGTCAGTCGCTGCATTTTCTCATTCGTAAGCATCTCCAACCGCAACTACTAAAGAGCAATTGATATAATGCATTCATACATACATACATACATAAAATAATATGTACCTACCTACACTCGTGTGTTGTCTTAAAAGACCGGTATTATTTCGATTACCTAAGCTTCCTTCCTCCGGCTAGTCGTGGTCGTTTTTCATCTTCGTTTTTTTTCTTGTTCATTTGCCAGTGTAATAAGCAGTCATATCAGCATATTTTTTTCTTGAAGAGTAATGAATAGGTGGATGGGTGCACTAATACAAGCTCACACAGATTTCATACATGGAAATAAGGAGGAGGCATAATATTTTTTATCCATATTTTTTTATTTAAAAAGTAATACACTTACGTAAGCTTTTATTTTTCAACACATTGTACAAGCACACTGTCCAAGGCGTCAAGTCGTCATGGCTAGCCAGACGTTCAGTCTATTCGTCCCCCTAGTTCATCATTATTACATTTTATCATTCTCCATTCTCACATACCTAGTTATAGATTAGCAGGAGTATAAATCTTTTGCACATTCATCGGCATACTATTCATTTCAACGCACCTGTTTCTGTGTAGCGTATTGTTGTAGACAATGCACAGTTTCTCCAAAAAAAATCCAAACGAAAAAGTACATTGTAAGCAACGCATTGAATACACTGCACATTTTACCAGGTTATTATAATAATAGTACTAACAATGACGATTGACTTGACGAAGCTGATGGACTCGTTCAGAAACAGGCTTCCTATGTGAACTGTGGGAAACTTTGTCTGATTGTGGTTATTCTTGTATTTAGTGTCATAGCCATATAATCTATGCATATATATGTGAGTATGATATAATCACTAATTTAGCTTTGCTTTTTCATTTCACTGCGTTTTAAACTGACAGTTAGTTACAAAAAGTCAGCCCAGCGGTAATAACGTGCTGGCTGGCATACATCATGTGTACACTTGTTTCTGAAATTTGGAATTATGCACACTTCACTTATTCACAAACTTAGTTTAAATTTATACTGTTGACAGTGGATTTCGAATAATTTTGGTTGGTTTCTAATCATTGTTGACAACATCATTTTGCACCATTTATTTTCAATTCAGTGAAACATTCTGGTGAAATACATATTTTGGGGCGGTTTGCAGGACTTGGTGTTTTGTGAAAACTGTAGTGCTCGTTATTTTTTAGGATTTAGCATTGGTTATAATTTGTACCCATTTATTAATTTGGATCGTGGTAAAATAACTTGTGATAATAAAGCTTTTCAGCATGAAATAATTCGGTCAATATTTGCGATACACAAATTGTTACAAGTAGCTAACCCAATCGTGTATTTTGTTTGTTGTGTGCTTATTTCTAAACATTTTAATATACACCACAGGATTTCCTTTGGGATAAAGAGTCTCGATTATAAAGAGAACAAAACGTAAAAGCCCCATCAATAAAGTGTTAGCTTGTTGTTCTATTTTTAAAGTGGAACCCTTTTCTGCTAGGAAAATCAACAAGGATTTACATAATAAAGTAACTCAATTAAAACAGAATTAATTCGATCTATGACAACGGTAAGAGGTACTATAATATACCTACAAAATCATTAAGCAACTTACATACTGATAATTAGATTATTTTAGTTGCATTTAAGCATTCTTTGATGTTTCATACCTTTAAAATATTTACATTGCCATTTTCACTACTACTTTCCTGATAAATCAAAATTATCCTGTGGATATGAAAGCATATGCAAAACGCACTACTGTACTTTGTACTACATGACACGCAGTTTTAGAAGCAAAATAAGAACGAGATTAGTTCTTGGGAAATACATGCCAATCATCAAAAGTTTTTTTAGTCCACTCTTGACGATAATGACGAATTTATTTTTCTTTCCATTCTCCATAATCTACTCCACCTGTCCTTACCTAATTTCCTTCTACATGGTTGCTCAACAGCTTGTTGGCATTTGGCGGTATGCTACTGTAACGTTTATCAAGCCATTAAACATTACAGCAAAGCGACGCTGACAGCTAAGTGGTATAGTGGTTGGTTTATTTGCACCAGAATCCATCAAATATTGACTATACAGAGACATTTCATGCAGCCGTCATAGTTTGCAAATATTTGATCTATCATCAGTAATGATAGTTTTGTAGCGAAGAGATGATGGTTACTTTTCGTTACGTGTAGTAGTGCATACTAGGTACACTTTCTCTCAAGTGAGCAGATCACATCAACATGTGTGTTTACTAGGTACTCACTGATTGTCAGTTGCGGGACACCCCACTTTCGTCAGAAAACACCATCATAGTCATCCTATTGACTCATCTGTCCCCTATAAGCATAGTCATACGTATATATGTATGCAGTAAAATGTGTTCTGACTGTTCTGAGTATTTGATGCGGTGATGTGATGACGTTATATAACATGATTCACGATACAAGCAAAAGCCAAATGTCAAGTCAGAACTGAATCTTGCATCTGTGCTTCATGTCGAAAAAATGATTGGGTCACGGTCAGAGTCACCTCTCGACCAGCCGAGGTATGGGTCGTCAGTCGTCATTTAAATCAAAGTTTCGAGAAATAACTATGCACAGTATTAATTTCTAAAAATTTTGTCTGGGCTACTTTTTGGTCTATAGAATGACAGTTTTAAGTCGGAAAAACTATTTTTTGGAAGAAGCTCACGTGCTTAATTCCAATCCGGCATAGCATTTAGAGAGAGGTCTTATACAAGCGTACCATGAACTATGAACTCTTTCATTTACTAATAAAATATGTTTAAATGTAAAATACAATTCATATCCCAGTTGATTTACATTTAGGTTGAACAATAATAAGTACCATTGCAAGCAAGCTTTGCAACTTTACTTCATTTGTGTAGCAAGGTACCACTAAATACATTAACATGCACTTACAAATGCTGTTCAGACTCATTAATTAATTAAACTATTTTTGAAATAAAAATAGAACCAGCATTTGACAATGGGAAAATACTATTGTAAATTATATTTACCTTATTCTATTTAATGTTGAGTTATGAAATGAGCACGATTCAAAATGTCAATATTAGTAGTCGTATCTAATGGAAATGGCTACTTAGCAAAATAAATGTAGCCGTGATGACGACATTAGATATGAAACGAGTCCTTTCGCGTGAAAATATTTACCTTTTAAACAGAAATGACCAATATAGTAGGCAACTCTGACTGGGAAAATTAACATGTGTTTTCATCTTGACAACATGACATGTTCTACTGACTTATTTGACTATTTCCAAGCAATAATAGGGAATTTTGCTTTTTTATATGTCATATAATGTTCATTTGCATCCATTTGACTGAGTGAGAGTGTTTACGTACTGGACCTACCTAATGTGTAATTTGCTACGATTTTGTCCTGTTTCTTATAATACACGATTGTAATACTATCGTCAACCCTAAAAAGCTCACCTTTGGTCAAATACAACTTGCGTATTGAAAATGGACCGGATTGGTCAACACTGTAGTGGTACGTTGACGGTTGCATGCTTTCTAAATCATTAGAATTTTTACTATTTACTCACTCGTTTTACCGCTCTGTCTCCAAAAAACGGGCTACAATCAATTCACGGCATACGTTCTACGTACACGTTATTTTAAATTTACTTCTGAGATCAAAACAAGTCATGTCAAGACATGATGAGAAGGCGAAGATGAATTGATGAACATTATATGACATGTCATGTAATGTAGTGAAAACATGTCATGAAGTCATGTCAAGAGAGGTTTTTGACCCCTGGTGACCCCATTGGTCAGATATGACATCTGGTGCCTTGACAAAAAATGATCTACTTAGAAGCCTCTATCGAAATATGCAATAAAAAAAATCACCCATAAGCCAACATGGCACCTTTGACCCCCTCCTGCCCCCAGGGGGTTTGACCCCGGAAGCTGAAAATCTCTAGCGATTGACCCCTTGACCTTAGGAGTCTGTGTGCCAAGTTTGAAGAGAATCGCTTGAAGGATGTCAACGCTAGAGCGCACACGGACAGACGGACAGACAGACAAACAAACTAAAGTTACAACTACGATAAAATGAATTCATCTTCGTAATAACCGCTCACGGTACTGCTTACACTTACAATATATTTTAAGCGAATTGTTCAAATAATGGAACTGTAATTGAGCATTGTCAATTATCGTTGAGTATTGTTTCAATTCGTATTATGAAGTACATTTCAATTTCGGTTTAATATTTGGTTTTAATTTTTAAAATGTACATGTTGATATGCAATGTGAGTTGCAACACGCCTCAAGGCTACATCAGTAAATCTCAATGAGTCTGTAAATACAATTAGTTATAATATAGTTAGGCTTGCGATGCTAAACTCTATAATTTCAGTATACGTTTTACAAATCAAATCTTGTTATACTTACATAGTTTTTAGTGTTAGCATTGCACTCATGTCAGTCAGTCAGGTAATCATTTTCACGTTGCAACTTATTTCTGCTATTTATCTTGTCATTTTTAAGAAACACTTTAGATAGACTATCTCAGAAGCTCGTCCCATCAGTTTGTGATTCGTATAATGTGCTATGGATAAAGTTACAGAAAGTTCGCCCACTTTGCTTGCATTCTGGATAATTACTATTTGTCTAGCATTTATTTGCACAACGAAAGATGAAACAAGGAATGTGCAACAGTAAAACTTTAACAAATGGGAAAATAATATAATATCTTGAATTTTTAAGGTATGCCATCCTCTTGCAAATATGTAGCTGACAAGGCTTTCAAAAATATATGCTTAGCAAATTTTGCATTGATATTTTTCTTGAGAAAATAGTCATACAAAGGCTCTTTTTCTTAAAATAATCTTGATCTACAATCTACATGTTAACCAAAATTTCTGGGATGCATAACTGGTAGAACCCATTACAGTATAGTGAAAATCCCATTAAACGGAGTCACATAAAATTGTATACCTTCGAACTGTATTATAAACAAGTCATGTCAAGACATGAAGAAAAGACGAAGATGAAGCATGACATGTAATGTACAGACATGTGAAGACAC
>JAQFXM010000798.1:0-41262 GCA_034693345.1 Entomobrya multifasciata | reverse complement strand
ATGGGCTTTGTTGTGACATGTCAGTGTGGCCTGCCATTTATACATGGCTCTCCCATGGGAATGAATCCAAGTTCCGTCAACAAAGGAAAATAAAGGATTGTTGTAGTATTCGAAACTGATATGTATCGAATTCTATGACAAGTGTGCAAAGTAGAAAAAGAGGGTTCCTTCAATGCCATGGATGTCATTAGAGATTCGGGGTAAGTAGTCTGGCAAGATAGTAGATGTACGTATGTATGTCTTGTAGCATTACAGAAATTTCTCGTGTAAAGTTTTTGTGATTTTGTTTCACGTGAAATAAATCTTGTATGTACTTAACTTTGACATGTGTGCCATCCCACGTTATAGTCGTCTTCCCATTTCATCCAAAAAAGGGGAAGTATACATGTCATACATGTACATATGTATTTAGTTGAGAAAACAATTATATGCAAAAAGAGTAAATGTGAATGTGAAATATTGAAAACAATACGTTGGTTGATGACGGCTTTTTTGTACGTTATTCTGATTCATCCAAATCCGAAACTTAAGTCGTATTTGACTGGATGTGGGGGAAGTAAATAGAAAAAAAACCTTAGAGAACACAAGTCACTTTAAATTATTTTATTATTAATGTATATCAAATAAATGTATACGCATGTAGAATAGATTCTTCAATAAACCAAACTCAGCCCACCAATTTATCTTTCATATCGTCAGAATCTTTAATTCATGTAAAAAGGTTAAACAGGCAGGGTGAAGTTAAACAAAATGCAAATATTTGACACTTTTCGTATTGACACTGCTCTAGCTATTTCCTAAGAATAAAGTGGGTACACATATTAATTAAGATGGTTCGAAACGTTTCAAAGAAATGCATGCATGATGCAAGATTATCATGTTAAGAAAACGTTGAAAATGTCCACGTGTGTCACAACATATGTAACCAGTATTTGGTAATATTTGTAATAAGTTTTTTAAGTTATTCAAAACAAAGTTTTTGTTTTAATCGCTAAGTTTTTAATATGAGAAAAGAGGAAGATACACTGATATCACCATCACCGCCCACTCCCACTTAGGTATGTGCTTTTTCTTTTCTCTTTGTCACTTGCAGTGTTACTCAATAGTGTAAACCGCTCAGCCTGTAATCAATCACTTCATGTTTTTTCCGCGTAAGAAAAGACAATATCCCATTTTACGACAGAATGCGCTTTTTCCCAAACAATAGCAGATTATAGTAAAAACTTAAAGTTCTCCTTTGATAGACGGATTTCATTCTATGGTATTCAGTGTAAAAAAATCGTGTCACTTTCGTCGTCGTTTTCTAGCAAATTGCATAAATGAAAAACAGGTAGACCTGTATTTGTAGTGATGTAATGGGGTCTGTGTGGTTTCTCTTATTTTTGCTTTCAATAAAATAATTTTCTTAGAAAGCAAGCATGGTTTTTATAGTACATCTCAGCACTATCATTATCATCCATATGCATTAAGCCAGGCAAGGGAGAAATTAACAAAGCTTTTGATATGGAAATCAGAATTCTTTCAATGACATAATTGTAGGTACGTACTTTTGGGTTATGCAATTAGGTCAAATTTCTCTATTACAAGTTGAATGCATATAATATTCCCATTGAACATTCAACAATTTTAAATTTAATATTATCGTAAATAAATATAGAAAGTTTGGCCATGCTAAATTTTAGCACATATTTTTTATGAGTTCTGGTATCAAACTATCCACTTTCGTTGCATTCTCATCATTATCATTGAAGTCATGAAGCAAGGCTACAAGTCCAGGTATGTATTTTATACGTATAAGAAAATTTAAATGCATGAGTCACCCAACCCTGCAGAATATTGTCCATTGCTTTACACAGCTATTCACGAACTATAACTATGTATCTAAACTTAAACTATGACCAGAATCATTATATGTAGTAGTTTACATTCGCATCGTTGAGTAAATTTTCAGTGTAGAAGACCCCCGACATTTTTCCAACTGGTAATAATATCCCTAGCATTTGCTGGCATGCTCGTTTTATTTCTCGTTACATTCATTCAAGTTCGCCCACACAGATGAACAAAATTGACATACAATTACACTTTTGTGAAGCTGTTGCTGTCACTGCAGTCCGTGGTGTACTTCAATTTGACTGGACTGAATGACTATTGCACTATTGTACGTAATCATTGATAAAGTCACCTAGAAAGGCCCCCAGCGGAAACCTCTTGGAAAAGCCTCTCCTGCTACTGTGATTACACTTTTTTGCAAACACGCACAGCATGACATTATTGGCGAAGTGTGCATTTTAAATTTAAGTTACGCATATGAAAACTCTGATGACGGTGTTTCCATAAAAGCCAGCGAACACAGACAGACTTTTGTGATATTATGTTCCATTCATTTCTACTCAATGTATTATTATTCTATTATTAACTCAACTCTTACTGTCAAATGTATGCTGCTGGAAACCAGTTATTAGCCTGGGCACCGTTGCAAGTTTGACCTCGGTTTATATAAACGTGAAACATTCACAACATAGACTAACTATTAAAAAAGACACAACTCTGCTAATTCATAAAAATGACCGAGACATTTAGTGTTCAATTTATCTTCAATTTCAAAATTTGAATATGCATATTTGGAAATCAGATAGTGGTACAGTTCTTCAAATATAAAATAAGGATACTCCCTCCAAAAATAATTTAAATTTAACACTTTAAAATGTATTGATCTTCTATGTAAAAAATACCGTTCAAGATTTTAAGATTATCCACAAACAAGATTAAGGAAAATATATTATGGGACATGTGAACTAGATTCATTATTGTGTATCTGGTTCAATAATCCAACAATACCAACAAGTATCTAACAATACCAAAGTGCATTGCTCACATGATTTTGTGCGTAACAGAACTTTTAAGATAATATGTCTCACTACAATTTCGATTAATCCCATTTGGTTTTATTGTCAATGTCATACCCTTGGTCCATCTATATTTTCGAAATTTAAAAAAATACCTCTGTTTTTGGGTAGTATTTCCAGTTACAGATTTTTTGGGTTCAGTTAAACTTTTGTTGTTTGATTCTATGATACATTACTTGTTTTAAGCCTACCGCAACGAATTGGCTTGCAACAATGTTTAAACGTCGGACAAAAGTAGACTTTTCAACAATCATTAAAACCCATTGCCGTTTCTTTTATCGCCCACGCCAAACAATGTTCAGTTATTGTATAATAATGACATGATTTTCTCCATAAAAATTGACACTTCCCAAAGAAAACGTGTACTTCATCGTCTCTCTATTTTATTTCTACGGATACACAACGAGAATGGATTGCCGAGACTTTTTCAAACTATTAAGGAAAGAGCGACATAAATTTGTAGCAAGTTTACTTAACACTCCATTCATGTCAAAACAATATTAATGTATGTTTATCCGGTGATGATGGTAGTAGTTTTACATAGTACACAATTACTATAAATGGAAATACACACATAATATTTTCGTCTTTTTTTTGGTTGGACAAACGCCAGCAAGACAATTTTTCGATTTCCCTTATGCTCCTGGCTAGATGGAATGGAATTCTTTTTCTCGATGGAATGAAGGAAAAACGCTAGATTTATTATTACAAGCTATATTGCATTTTTTTTTGCTGGTCAGCATCTGTGATCTGTGGCTCATACAAAAAAAGGGAAAGAATCATACGTTATACACGTACAACGTATGTACGTTCTACGTACCAAAAAGCAGCAAGATGCATTTTCACTTCTTATATTGTTTGGTGTCCATGTCCGCTTCTTGTTTTGTTGTTTTTCATTTTTTACGCTGGTGGCGATGAGGATCAAGGATCATGATACCATACTACGACTTCCGTAAAGTTTTTTTTTTCTAATATGGAAGATTGTTACTAGAACATAAATGGATCCCTCGTTTGCTTCCATTATCCCACTTTTTCCTCTTTTGTTAGATTACCCCTTTTCGCTGATGTTCCAAAGATCTCTTTTTTTACACGCTATGGGAGTGACTTTAACTAACTTGTGTAGTATGTTTGTATGAGTGTTTTGTTCAATGGAATTTGATATGGGATAAAAGCAATGTATAGAGAGAATCAATGCTTTCTTTTCTTATTCTCACCATTCACCATTTCTATATTAAGACCCTGTAACCATAATGCGATAGGGATACCACTTTTATAAAAGGTACTTTGCAATTCCTCAATACGAACCCTTTTTTTGTTATATAATTTATGTTATAAGAAGAGCTTTGTTTTGTCACGCTATGTGTTCCTCCCTTTGGTATTTTTTTCCTTATTCTCCTTCTCCAGCTTTTATTCAAGTTGACTTTCTTTGGCTTCCTAGTGCTCAGTTTACACAGCAGTGATCAAAATAGTGAATGAAGGAGGAAAATTGTGCCTTAAATTCTTTGAAAAATAGGAAGTACTGGGATATCTAGAAAGAGATATGTTAGCACAGAGACCCATATTATGCACCTACTTTTTAAAAATTCATTACATCCAGTGAACCAGTCAATGGAAGAAAATTCCCCGATTCTCTACACTTTTTTTTCTCTCGGATTATCTTTACCAAGGTAAACTTCCTTATTTGGGCTGGTAAAAATCTTTCTAGTATGCGCTTATTTTAACACCGCTATTAAAAAGATCTGCATGGAAGAAAGCAGTAGGTACTCAAGGTACAGGAAAATAAAAGCAGTGAAAAAAATCAGTCCCATTTCCCTTTTTGGAGTTTCATGTACTCTTGGTGCCGCCGTTTGAAGGAATTTATGCGTATGTATCACTTATACAGACCCATAATACATATATCTTCATCTTTCTGCGATCACTACACATCTTTCTCCCAAATTATCCTTGATACTCTCTCGAGATTGTAAGAAAAGCTTTCTAATGAAATTTATTACACCATTTTTTTTTCTGCACGTTGCAGAACTAGCATACCTACACTTTTCCAGGATGATGATGTGGAGAAAAATACGGTGTGGTAAAGGTGTCGGAGGATTGCACAAAGGAGTCAGAAAAGACCTAAATAGACTTTATTGCGATTCTCTTGTTCACCCTTCATATTTAATTTACATGGTGCTATATGGTTGCACATTGGTATGGAAAAGTGTGAGACGAAGGTCTCATTTCCCGAATTACTACAGTATTGTCCCATTAACCCGTCGTATCATCCAGAAAAACAAGAAATTCCAACTAGATAAAAAAATACCAGCGTACTCCTGCCGCCACTGCCACACACATTAATACTTACGTAACCACCATACCACAACTACACCGCTTCATTCTCATCTCATCGTATTATGATAGTAAAATGCCCACTCTGTGTTATTTCGCAATTTGACGGAATATAAAAAAGTAATCGCAAAAAGGGGAGCCAAAAATGAAGCACATTCTAATTCATTCATTCACTACTGTACTCCCACACAAAAACGTTAAGTTAAACCACCGTGCCACACCGATGCAACCTTGTATTTTTCTTCCAAAAATGTGCAGTTTTCATCGCAGCAAATTGTAATATATGAATCACAAAAAACGGGACATTTCATGCCAGGATAAATATATGTTGTGTTACTACATCAAAACTGGTGGAAACAATATTTTCTCATACAAATAATATTATTAACCGTCTGGTTGCGTGAATGAAATTCGTCTAGGGGAAAAGAAAAAAAGAGGAAATCTTGTTAAATGTGCATTGCATAAATTGGAAGTAAATGACGTATACATAAGATAAATGCTTTTGCCAAAACGATGCGCTTCCAAAAAAAGTAAACCCTACAATCTTGCAATTCTACTTCATTTTCTAGACAAAAGGATAAAAAATAATCCAAAGATAGAAAAAAGCATCAGTATCAGCAAAGCGAGCCAACTTGTGATAGTTACTATTATATTGGTTCTTTGTTTGCTCTGCTCATCTGTAGAATATATAAATCTACCAAATTCAACTCAAATTGAATCTAAAACATGTCTATGAGAAAAACGTGTAATTCTCCAACATTTCTAAGGCGATTAAAAAGGAAGGAAGATATTTGGGGTAAGAACTACTACGGCTGATTTTTTCATAATCCTTCTGATATATTTATTACAAAATTTAATTTAAGATTTTTTTCCGGTACAGTAGAAGATTTACATTTTTTGCTTTCCCTTTTTATCAGGATACATATAGGAAATGAATTACATACAATGCAACAAGGTTTTCCTGATCAAGGTTACACCGAGTACATATTCAATATTTTATATTCCGGACTTCCGCAGTAAGTATGAATATAAATACTATAAGAATCCTTCTTTATACGAGTAATAACTATGTATTAGAGTTGTAGAAAGTTCTAAACTGGCTCGGAGAATATTGTGTAGCAGGTGCAGTCTAATTGGAAACAAGCAGTAAAGCGTATCTCTATATCATCTTGTTATAACCAACATATTATACATATGCATGCATTTTATCTATTCATAACTTGCTGGTTTATCTTGAAAAATATTAGTAATATATACATACATATGTATTCTGAATATATACAAAATTATGTATTATAAGAACGCGATTCTGGATTTCACCGTATTAATATTCACTTTCACTACAAGTAAAAAAAAGTCTGAAATATGGAAAGGGGTGTTACTGTCGTTGTTGCAAGAATGATAATCAAATCCTCATGTATAATTTTTGAGGGGTAATGTACAGTTTTGAATTCGAAGCAATGAGATGAATACAGATTATTTTGATGACCCACTTTTTGATTTTCAGTATTTCTTTCAGAGAAGCTATGTGAAATGAGAATGAAACATCAGTGAAAAAATCAGTCAGCATGTGATGATCAAGGACAAGATAGATAATCTAATCGTAAGTAGATGTGACAGACAATCAGTAATTCTGTTTCTGAAACCTAGAAACTGTTGGCGATGGGGAATCTTTGCATAGATTTCACGTTTTACACAGATCCAAATGTATGTGTACAGCGTTTATAAAAGAATATTTAATGATATTGAGGGGCATATAGTTGTACTGAAAGACGAATCCTGCATATTTCTAAGTTATTGAATTCCAAGAATTAGAACAAAAGATTATTGAATATTGGTTTGGCACTCTTAATAATTTACATTGCTGCAAAAACGTTTGAGTATAAAATTGTAATGAGATTCATGCGTGTAGATGCATGCATTTTAAAAGGGTGTTCACTCACATAGATGATACAAGGATAAAATTTTCTGAAAGCTTTCAACATTTTGAGATCTCAGTGTGCATAACATGCATAATAAATGGTGTCATTTCCAATTTTCAAACCAGGCAGTGATATTGAAACCTTCAAAAAGTGTTCAAAATTGGACATGAAATGTAATCCAAGTGGAAAGGATACTATTTTGTGAACTCAGTTTCCAAAGTATGACAGATACATTTTTTTATGGTTTTGTAAGTTCTCTCTAGCTTTTCTTCCGACTGCGTGATATCGACTTTGTTTTGAATTTTAATATAAATCAGAAACCGTTCTGCTTGGTTTTTGGGGTCGACTTCTGAATAAAACAGTTTATCAAACTTTAGTTCCGGCAAAAGTTATTTTAAGTTAAGTTGAATTATTAATTTATTTTAAACCATGACAGATATTGTACTTGAAATAGCAACCAGAAATATTTAAACGTTCCTTTTCTTAGTAAACTTGGAAAAGTTGATGCATGCAAGTAGTGAAATTAATAAATTATAATGTACAAAGTGCAGTCACATCAAAAATAATATCTGTGATTTAAAAAAAAGATTATCTAAAAAAGATACGTTCTTTCAGACAACTAGACAATGGACAAAAAGCTACATGAGTACTTTCACTACAACATCATCATACTAATAAATATGTTCTTCAAACCCGAGCGTATCCTCCATTCAATGTCAAAGTTAAAAGTCATCATCGACCTTTCCTGCTGAACACGTTCAAAGGATAAAAACATGTTCTTTTTCTGCTCGCATGAAAGAAGGCATACAAGTTAATAATCCACACACACATATGTACGTACATATGAAATACATGAAACCATTCGTGTGAACTTTCCTTTTCTACACATGGAATTCCTGAACATCCTAAAAAATTATACTCACATTCTCCGACGCATTAATATGATCATGTTACTCGCTGGCTTATCTGAATTCTACTGATCCGCTTATGAATTCCTCAAAGTTTCGTTAATTACACCATGCACAGAAACTAGTACGAAACGTGTCCAACGAAACAGTAAAGCAAGCAATAAAGAAAAGAAGGACACATGTTGGAGGATAATGTGTAGTGAAACTAAACATAAATATTCATGCATATCACACACATCACAAGAAAACTAGGCAAATATCTTGGTATGGACGCATTTGAGAGAAGTTTGTTCAATTCCGTAGATTACTACGTCATAAATAAATAAATTGCACGGGTAAAGCAAGGATATTTCGAGAGAAAGTGTGTAGTTTTTTAGAAGTCTGTAATGATCAAAAGTCGGTGGGAAATATGCAATAGTTACGAGTGAAAGCACAAAATTTAAGTTTTTTTTTCTTGGAAATACCTGATGGGTACGTAACAACTTTTGATCTTGATCCATATATTATATTAGGTCTTGAGGTGGAAAAATGGAAATAGCTGGTGAAGTATCAAAGTCAAAGAAAAGTATAAAATTGAAGAATACGTCCTTCCGGTGATGCGGTGGTAGATAAAAAAGTAATTTATTTCCAGTAAAATTAACAAGTTTTTATTTAATTTTGTTAATATTTATCGTTGGTTGGAAAGAAAAAATATATTTCTCTGGATCATGAAACAAACTTATTACATAACTCATAAGTCTGTGTCGGTCAGTATCTCGTGAAGAAAGCAAAATAATAATAAACATACATGCGCGTTTCTTTGGGTAAATATTTTATTTCACCCAAAGCGTTGATTGTCATTTTATTTTTATTTTTAAATGTTCGGACTGTTTTGGTGTTGAGGCGGAGAAGATAAGAAAAGTCCGTATTTTTAGGTTTATATTTTTTTGAAATGAAGCACGTTTTTTCTATTTCTGGTTGTTTCTATTTGTACCAGTGGTAGCCCAAATGCCCTAAAACTTTGATTTATTTTACCACTGGTATCTTGAACTCAAGACTTTGAAAACAAACTAACAAGAGGAATGATAAAGATAACCGAATTGTTTTTTAAAATTATTTTTCAGCCTTGTCAAAAATTTAATAATAATGTTAGCGATACAGAGTTTGAACAGCAGGAGGAATAATTAAATAATGTAATAAAAACTTTTTAAAAACACTTTTTCCAAGTTATGTGTTTCGGTTCCTTTCACCAATTCACTTTCCTTTCCACATCACAACATTTTTCTGAACAGCCGAAGAGAAAGTGATCGAGATGGGACCGAACTTTTATTCCACTGAACTAAAACTTGGAAAAATAAAGTAAAACAGACGTGCCAATAAATAAATTTTGCATTTATTTTATTTGAACCATTAGACACACATATTACATGTTAGAACTTACGAAGAGAACGTCTTATCAGAATACGTACTAAGTATAAGGATTCGTTTGTCCCTCCGGCAGTAATCGGTCTATCATATATTTAGTTTAAAATATTCGATTTGTTTCATTCAATTCGATTAGTATCTAGAAATTCGACAAGGCAAAAAACTTATAACTATAATCAAAATTAAACTTCAAACCAATTTTAATGAAAACGTAAGGAATTAACTTTAAATAAGCTTATTCACATGTGCATGTTTTACCTCAAGTTACCTTTGTCAACTAATTTAAAGAAAATTTCAAAATAGAAACTAAAAACAAATTTAGTTAGGAAATTATTACTCAAGTCACAAGTTGTACTATGCATCTTGCAAACTTTCAGATTAATTACTTATTGTGGTTTGATACTCTTCCGGGTTAAATTTCTTGTTTCGTTGTTTCTAATAAAAACGTGGAAGAAAGTTAAACAAAATTTTAAGTTTTATAAATGTGTGGGACATAATGTTATAGTATTGTTTTTTTACCCTAAAACTTCTTCGAGAATTCTATTTAAAGTTTTACGGGTTTTTCCTTTCATGTGGTGGTAGAATGGAATTCTACGAATACAAATTCACTTCTCTGGAAAACTTTAATGCAGTCTGACTGACTGTGTGAGTTTTGTAATTTCTCTTTTTCGAAAGCTTATTCCGTTTCCTGCAAACCGCAAGTCAAGTAACAGTAAAGTAACTCAATTTATCAAATGGTAAGCAATTACAGTAAAAAGTAAATGCATTGAGTCAAGCAAAGTGCAGTAGGCAGAATTACAGTAAAAAGCAAATGGAAAAGCTTTCGTTAAGCCCTCGACGCTCTTATAAAGCTTTATAAATTTTACAGTTCGTTAACCATTTTATACCTTTTTCTTATCAATCATCATGAACATGATGTGAACTTGGAAAGAAGTCAAACAATATGTATCTTTAATGTTTATGTATTTATGTTATGCCTGTCTATATTTTTATTTTTCCATTATTCCCCATCTCATGTAAGATTCATAAGGTGATCTTGAAAAGTTGAAGAAGTAACGAAAATAGGAATAGTCAAATGCAGCAAAACGTACATAGATAAATACAGGGAAAAAATAGAGGCAGAAAAAGTACAAGTGGTTCCTTTCAAGTGTGGGTGTATATTTATTACAGTGCGAAAACAAAAGTTTGACAAGACGGGAAAAGTGAAAGTAGGTCGTTAAAGGCAGATAGAGAGTGTGTTTGTAACAGAGAATAGGAAGGATAAAGAAAGTATGAGAGAATACTGGTTGTTTTACATTGCTTGTAAGAATTGTGATAGAAACTAATTTGCATAGGAATTTTATTTTACGCTTCACCCGCTTGTATGACTCACCAAAAAGACAAAACCTAGTAGAAGGAAATCACAATAAATATCGTAGGTACACAAAGTTATCCTGTCAGCGGCGTGCAGAGCTATAGTAAAACCAGTACATTCGAAGGAGAAAAGAGATAAGATGAAACTCTCGAAGTTTTACAGATGTGATATGTGACTGGATCATGATCATGATGATGATGACGGGTATGCCCTTACTACACTATGGGCACACAATTATTAGCCTGTGCCCTCCGCCCCCTCCCTCCCTCCACTTCATTTCATGTGACTTTTTAAATGACTGGTGTGTACACTTTATAGGATTGTCGTGACGGAAATGAAAACGAGCCTTTTAGAAAAAAAGGAACGAGAAGAGTAAAATGCACTAGCTAAAACACAACCGTCGTTACAGAATGGATGAGATGGCGAGATTTTTTTACAGCTTTAAAATTACACGTACCTACTTGAGAATAGACATAAAGGTTGATTTAGAGTGTAAAAGACCACATATGAGCAGATCGAACTACTACTTTTTTGGCGAGTGAAAGTCTTGCTTATTTTGATAAGATTACAATTACCCCCACAAAATGTATGATTATATACTTTACGCAAGTTACAAACTAAGCATGATATACATACATACCCAGACAGAGACAGAGCACGATACAAATGATTGTCACAACTTGTTATGCACTTTAAGTTTTTTATACAGCGAACAAAGACAAGTCAGACAGAATTTTATAGTGACTTAGCTTAACCAACTTAACCGTTGTCGACCTAAAAAAGAAACATTGAAACTTATGTACTTGAATGAGTGAAGGAAAGTACTTGCGATTAGCCAGCTAGCTTACCCAATCCTGGAAATTCTCCTGCCACTCATTCACGTATTCCAGACACACACACCAACGTAGCGAAATTCTACAACAACATATGTACATTGAAGTACAATATGCTTGGAAACATATTGAATTCCCAACTTTTCCCTGTAATATGTATAGTCTTAATAGTGGTGCATGACATGTGGTACTTTTCATTCATTCATTTCGTCCGCAAAAAAACCTACTCTGCTTTCACTTGTCTTCCTGTCTGTACCTATTCTTAGTGTGCGTGTACACAATTACGTAATAGGTGAAATGTAAAAGAAATAAAAGAAATAAGGACTTCGTGATTTCACTATCCCGACATAAATATGTTCACAAATAAAAGAAGGAAGGAAGGAGTAAGTAGTGGGCTCATGCTTTCATCACACCACCAATCTTCCCGGTTCATCGCCGGAGAGTAGCAATTGCAGTGGCGCTGCTGCTGTTGAGTGCAATTTCTCAAGTACACTTTTAAGCTTTACACTAATAATGTTAATGTTATGTTGTTCACTCTTCACTCTCAAGTAGTTGACTGACTGGAGTGAATGATGTTGATGAGAAACGAAAATGGGGAGAGAAAATCCTTTTTAGAATTTTCGCTCTTGTTAAACAATGTATATACCTAATATATTTGCAGCCCAGTGCTCCTGAAATGTACACAATATGTTCGCTTCTTTAGGGGCAAAAATAAGTACACACAAGTGTGTGGGGTAAAATGGTACAAACATGTTGAAAATATAAATAAATTACAAGAATTGCCTTATACGCCAGAAACTATATTCATAAATCTGTAGACAGTCAACATATTTTTTATTACAAAGCTTACAAATACATAATCCTTAAAGTTATTTTGCTTGAGGGTTTCCAGGAAGCGTGCTTTCATAACCTTGCTTGCTATTTTATTGGGCTATGACGCATTCGAGATTAATCTGGCGCTTTTTATCCCTTTCGTGATTCAATTAACCTGCTTATCTATGAATTTCACTGAAGTTTGTTTAAAGTCAGATATAAATTAGTAGGACAACCAAAGTAGTGGTAAACTTTTGTGGTTATAAATATCTTGAATGAAAAAATGAATGAACCTATTAACTTGTTTGTTCTATGGACTGCTTAATTGTTGGTTTACAAAAGGTTTTTGTTTTTAGAATAGAAGTCTGTTGTTTAAATTTTGTAACATTTTTGTTACGAAAGTGAGTCAACTAACATGCATGCCTAACTATTTATAGTTATAAATAGACCCACGTAAAAAGCTTTTGTGTATTCTAATGTGACTATTTTTAAATAAAACATACCTATTTGAATTATACAAATAGAAACTCACAGAGAAAACCCCGCATAAAAAAACATGTTTTTCAATTCGGTACAATACGACCGAACTCCCACTGGCTACTAAATTATTAGTTTCTTTTTCATAATCTGTAGCCATTTCCACATAATTTTAAATAAATTTTCTTTTTTGTTAAACTGGAACAGCAAATGGAATAGCTAACAAAATCTGAGCTGGAATGAAACGCAAATAAATATCAAATATGGCCAAAGCCAAGAGCATGTTCACCTATTGTGTTGCCAATTCCGTATTATTTTGGATGAATTTTTGTGTGAATTTATTTCTCTGTCATAACAACCACACATGCAGTTTTTCGCAACCTCAAAATAATCCATAATATGTACTTATATACAAGTAAATAAAATCAGCTCATTATTTATGCAGTCTGAAAAAACTTTTTTGCCTCCGATAGGATTTATCCATGCAGGTATGCATGTTTGTTTACTCTTCGTCAACGTCATTTTGAGATTGGGAAGAAAGAAAGAGAAAATATTTATATCGAGCTTTATGCTGTATCCACTGTTATGATGTTGCTATTTGCCAGATTGCGTGCTTCGTCTATTTTTCTCATTGTTGTGACTTTCCAGCTGGTACTATAATATATTAAACCAATATGCATGAATACACGAATGTAAACACTCATAACAAACAATCTGCGAATGTATAGGTAAGTACTAATAATAACAACAACATTTGAACTCTTTTCTCCAGGAATGTTTACATCTTGAAGTTTACTTGGAAAATAAGGAATGAATTACGAATTTATTATGTCTATAACCATCTACTTTAAACACGTGCATAAACATTATCGACCAATATGTATTATTTCTCTTTTGTACATACATAAGTATATAGTGCATGTTTTGAGCATATTACTTTATCCTTTTTATGTATGTATACTTTGCTGTTTACTCATGATTGTAACCATGAAACTATTTATAATAATATTAACGTCCAGTTTCTCCCAAAGCCTATAATTATAATTTACTGTCCGTCCAAGAAAGTTTACTTTGTTGTTCAAGCAAGCGATATGCCATTATATGGTTATTTTGATAAGAATCTTGGCAAGGAGAACCAATATATAATGTTAATGTACATAGTGCTAAAACATTTTGCCTTGGCAACTAACTGGCTCTGCATCGCATCGTATAGTGGCAAAAACGAAAATAAATACGCAGTGCTGGAATTACGCTGAGCTGAACTATTCTGAGTTTTTATATCTCCACTGCACCAATATAAATTGTGCAAGTTAAAATTGCACTAGACTGGACGTTTCCCGTCTGCGACCTTATTGCTATGAAGACTGGAACAAACACATATTTTCAATTATATTCAATGGTGAAAGCAGAAAGAAAAATGCAAGTATTTGGTAAGCTGGTATACCAACCGGTTTTTCGGCAAGTTTTAATGAGATGTGGGTGGCAACTACGGTGATGGCATAGTAATCACAATGACAATCAGTGTCATGCCAGTGACACTGCAGCACTAGCCTTCCGTACCTGCCTGAGAAATGGATCAGATAACAAAATGCTAGTTAGTTAGAACGAGCTGAATATCAGCACAAGGAAAAAATAAATGAGGCTTTTGTAAATAAAAAGAAATACTTTGAGTAAATGCAGCCATTTGTAAGATGACGCAAATTATAGTGTACTATACTATGTACATGCCCTGTTCTCTGCTGATAAAGCAAAGTTCATAGCTTCCTACATTTGTTACGTCAAAATAGATATTCTTATATGTTACGCAATATGAAAAATAGAATGTCAGAAATGTGAGTACATTCTTCTTCATTTACTTTTCGCTCACAGGAAAGGTCCCAGTTCTTGTTGCCAGTAAACAGCAGTAATTTGACACGTTGAAAGGTGAAAACAAGAATTGGCTCCTTTATCCTGCCTCTATTTCAAACCTAAACTTGATGCGTATTACTTATACTACAGATACTTTGCATTGTGAGCGCGTCTATTCACTTTACTAAGAGCTACTTTCTTTATCAGTCTCTTCAACGCTGTCGTTTTTTCACTTGACTTTACTGGCAAGTAGGTTACTGCACTGGATGTAAACCAACCTTAATAAGGAGAAACCTAACACGTTGTTATTAAGCTTTTTTCTACATTGTGTGTAGAGTTTTTTCCCGTCTTGTTGTTTTACCAATACACTTACAGTCCTTGTCCTTTGGAACGAAGATCGTGACTAGAAATTTCTTCTTGCTGATTTTTTTTTACATTTTTGTCTTCTTTGGGCTTCATTCAGTAAGAGTCATCAAGTAGGATAGGTAGAATATTTGTCATGATGTACTTCCGCTTCTATGAACGCTTACACGACATTATCAAACATTCGTGAAGGGAAGGGAGTTTAATGCTTCATTGTCTTTGCTGGGATGTCAGTATAATGATAAGAATAGTGAAAGTGGTGCAAGTTTACTTGACAATGGGTTTTAAGTATCCTATGCTTGAAAAACATCCACCTACATATAAAGTTAACGGTGAGTTAGGAAACAATAGCTTTAATCTCATGTTACGAACTCATAAAATGAACACCAGTACTACTACTCTACTACCACCACCACCTTCCAAGCCGAAATTCTCTCAGGGTAACATGACCGAATAGGTTGCATTTATGGACAAAATAAACAAGTTATATGCCGATATTTTGTGGCGATACTTCCATTTTACAAGTAACAAACTAAGGAGATAAATTCTGCCATTTTAACTCGAAAGGCTACCTAGCAGTTTCATCGTGTGACCTCTACCTGATGGCAATAAAACACATGACGCCCAAATATATAATCAGTAGAACTATCTGCTGCAGTGTTGTGCCGTAATGTGCTGTTCCCACAAAATAGTAATGACTGCGGAACATGCTCAATAAAATGCATGATTTGACCGAATCTCAGACTGAATAACACCCAAAATATTTTCTGGTGTAAGGAGAACACATACTTTACTTTGAGAGTAGGAATACAGGAAAGAAACTCTTAAGTTAATTATTCGATACAGGAGGACATCCATCCTTATGACCAAAGACATGAATTACTATGTAGTTGAGCCAGTAGTAGTGTGGTTTTGCTGAGTCTCGTCTAGACATCCTGAAAAGCATTTATTTTAATTCAATGTCATTGACTGATTCTCGAAATTTTATCGTAAGATGATGTGAAGGACAAAATACTCGAGTTTCCCACAGCAAGCAAGGGCTAAATAAGTTAGTGCACGCATCAGAGCATAATTATAAGTGTACATGCCTATGTGTGTACTATGATTACGTTGTGATGTCATTATACCTAACAAATATTTTATGTAAAAGGACACACGTGTCATATTTGTGCTATTAATGTTGTTTGACAGTTTACTGTAATCAGTCAGTCAGATTGAATTGATTAGCTTTCACGAAGTTGATTTTGATTGTGTAGTTCAATGTCTGATTATATATTCTGGGTTGCATTTCTAGCCGTTATGATTTGAAAGGCTGTCACGGAAATAGCAGAGGTAGTATAATATTTTCCTTCTGATTATTATCACCTTTATTATTCAGTGAAACGAAATTAGATCTTGTTGATATTTGATATAGCGTGTATGATGGAGCATGGAGTCGACACCCTAATTTACGACTTTCACAAGCGGATAAATCTTGCGAAAATCATGCTTAAATTTAATACTACATTTAATTTTACGTCTTTCATCTCCTTGACAGCGTTAGTTTTGTAGTGCATGACGCACAAGCGCATGCACTTTGAATTTCAAGTAATTACATACTACAACTCAAATACCTATGCCATACATATTTCCGAAATGCCATGCATTTCTGCGGAGAAGAAAGTTGCTGAAAATTTTCAAATGAATGTATGCATAAATATGTTCGGGCTACAAGTTACAAAAGTGAGGGTTGTAAAATGCCGAGGGTGCTTAATTGCCCTCGTTTGTAACTTTTTTCCAGTAGTATTTCGTACCTACAAAGGAATTTCCTCGTAGTATGTTTTATTTTGAAAATGAGATATCTACCTAAGGTCAACCTTGTTATCGTAGTCGTAGTACTGTAATGTCTAATAAGTAAAAAAATCGAAAACACGTCATCGCGATACACTCGTTTCTTATCAAAAACACTTATCTAGATACTTTCCGCGTATTATGCATGCAAGTGAAAGTTGAAAACTCACATAGTATCTTAACTTTGTCTAATAAGATAAGGAGGAGGAATTATGGGTAAAATTGGGATACAGGATGTGTTGCAACTGTTTAGCAATGTTTGAAGGGAGGGATCAAAGAAAATGAATTACATGGAATTATTGCTTTTTATAACAAGCTGTGTTGGTAAGCACACATTAAAAAATTAATATTGTTCTGCACATAATCAGCAGTATACGGTACACGAATAATATTGCATTTTAGATGCTATATATTCTTGTTAACATTACCAACCATGCAAATACATTCATTACATTTTTATAATAATTTCATTGAAACATTGCCCCAGAGTCTTTCCGCATTTGCACAATATTGGAGTAAAAAACCAAGAAGTCTCTTTCTGATGAAAGGTGTTCTTGATTATATTTCGAAGAATTAACTGTTTGATAAGAAGTATGAGGGAAGCTAAATTGTATTTTCTTCGAATCTGTTGGGAAACATGCTACACATGTTTGTATGCCTATAAAAGGAATCTAATTCAGGATCAGTTAAGTGGACTTCATCTAAGTTAAAACATGAATTCAACAACTACACGAATTTGTTTAATATTGACGTGCTTTCAATATTTATCTTTTTGTACAAAGTCGTATATTGGTTAAGCAGAAACATTCTCCTGCAATCAATTTCCATTCAAAATATAAATTTATTCTATTCCCTTGAAAGTTAATTAAGGATTACAGGAAGTTTTTCAATGAAACCTATGTTCATATTACGAAATATTGAATATTTTCATCAATTTTGCATTTAACTTTGTTCTGTGAGTTTAAACTTATCTTGTTGTATTAAGCACTGCATTTTGAGTATGAAGTAATAACACATTTAATCAGAAAGTATTGCTAAAACCTAGCGGAAGCTGTGCAAGTATGAAGCTGGAATAACATGTAAATGAGATGGCGAACATCAAAAGATAACCAAGAATACATTTTACATTTCCCTTTTAAGGAAAATAGAGGCGTAGGATAAAAAAAAAGACTAAAACAAAACAGCACGTGTAGTATATTACGACAGTAATAGAATCAAATGATAACTAGTTTGATGGTAATTTAAAAATTCCATGAAAAGAGGTAATCTCTTTTTAAGGTCAGCGTTTCTGCTTACATAACCTTGTACTCTACCGAAATCCATGTCTGATGTGGTAAGTGTACATACCAGATATTTTTAATTTGATGAGATTTTCATGACCCTTCCAAGGTTAACTCTTTCCAAAATATTTTTGTCCTCTGTCGCGTATGAATTTTTTGTTAATTCAACTTCCAAAATGCCATTTAATTCTTTCCAAATTAGTACTTATTTCAGCAGTTGCATAAGTGGAAAATTTACAGATAAAGTTTTTAAAATGGTACTACTTGCTGAAAGTTAAAACATTATCAAGTTTTGTAACTAGTTTCCATTTTTCATATATACCGTATTATATGCTTTGCTAACTTTAAAAGCGAAACTCTGACTGATTTTTCATTCAAGAGCCGTGAGCTGTTACGCATTTTCCTTCAAAAATGGTTTTGTCGACTTACACATGCACACAAGCAGCAACATCAATGACAAGTCAACTTTGTGCTTTCACATTAAGGGAAAAATTTATGCAAAAATTACTTGACTGCTTCTTCTATCACGGTCTCTAAAGTCTGAAATGTTTGAGTCTGAGTTGAGTCAGTAATATAATTATTTGTACATACCTTAATGTCTAATTTGAACTTGTGATGTAGTCACCTGTCAACAACACTGCTACAATTTGGTTGTAGACAAGTAGCTCTTAACTGCATGCAGGTTCATCTTTACGTGCAGTACCAGTATGAGTCTACACACACCTCATTTCACTAATTAAGTTTTCTTTCGTTAGCAGTAAAGAACGTAATTTTACTTTCACCTTTCTCCTCGCTCAACTCGCAATGTTATGATGAGTCATCGAATGATGATGAGATTACAGTTGCAGCGAGTAAACTTAAGGCACAATGTAGAAACTATTCAAAGGTTTTTTGGTCGCTCTATCATTTTAACCAGCAGAGCTTTCTTTGAAGAAAACTACCATTTTTTACTAAAACATTACATGCCTTACCTGTGGGATGTCGCACTATGCGTGCATGTATACATGTCTAGTACCTAATTGTTTCGTCGTAAAGATATACAATTTTTGGATTTTATACCATGTAAAAAGCAGCCATTGAAAGTCAAGCCAAAATCTTCGTTTTAATGATGAGATTCATGTAAGAACAACTGTAAACATAGCAAAGTGTATCTTTTCTCTACAACAAGTGTATTTATATAAAGCAGCCACGCCGCATCGGTTGGTATGTGGTAGGTAAACAGTTACACCCACACACATGCCTTAATAGTAAAGTACAAAATTGCACACACTGCCATTAGCCTAATTCCTTGTAAAACCACAATGACATCCGTACATCACAAACTGCTGTAATCATAATCATCGGAAAGACAAGAAGAAGATTATTATGGGCTTATGTGAGCGTCAGTGTTAACCTTTAAACTAGGAACAAAGCTGAACTATGAATAGGACTGACTTTATATCTTCCGTTCCAAATTTTAGTGGATCAATGAGAAAGAGAACCTGTTTCACCGAGACCATCACCATTTGATTACGTTGATTGCAGACAGACACGGAAAGACAGAAGTTTACTTGTCTAGCTTCGAAAATCCAGGCTTCAAACACAGACGACGCTGTAAAGACCACATTTCTCCAAGTAAACTAGGGTTCCCAATAAATGCCAGGATTGGCGGTAAGATCTTTAAATTGAAGCTGACATTACGCTTCAATATTGACCTGAAAACTCTGCACGAGAGTATACAGTAGTTACGGTAGTCGTTTTAATGCCAGTGGCATGGCATGTGTCGTTTTAGAGTACACGAGCAGGTGAGATTACCATCGTTACTAATTGATTACTTCAATCAGAAATCGAAGTTAGGTTGAAATTCAATATAATAATCTAGGATACGAGCTGTTATTCTGGTCATAATTGATTTATCTTCTAATTTCGAACTAACTTTAAAATAAATTTCACACTTTTTCACAAATTTTTCACAGCTTCTATAGTCTTCCGCCTGTTTTCTTCCATAATTTATTTAATTACAATGAGTGTGTATTTTACTGATATCTTCATCATCCCGTTAACATGTTTAACTACTTAGTATGTTTACTTAATTACTGGGCATAAATTCTATCAAAACATGTATACGCAAAGATGTGTATACCAGAATATAAAACAATGCACCTTTGTTCGTCATACTCTAAAATGCAATGATAATGTTCTTTTTCTTTTCAATTCTGACGTAAAAGAGAAGGCTAAAATTACACCATTAACATACTTTTGTAATACAGCTATTATCCTACGTACATACTTAAAAAGGTCTGAGTACTACGCTACGGAAAATCCATTGTTCTCGAGTAAGGTTTTCCTGAAAAAGGACATAAATAAGCCAACATAATGATCTCGCCTGACATGTGTTATTATCAATGGCGTACGTGGAAAATCTTTTGTGTCTCTTGCAGGCATTTACTAAAGTGCAGCTATGCTTTCCATGTATATGCAACACTCCATTTGTAGTTTTTATGTACCAAGTAAATGCACCATCTTAAAGCAACAACTTCATCTATAATTATCATTCTCCTGATCATCCTGATCATCAAAAACACAAGTTATCCCTGTGGTAGTTTTTTTAAGTACTCCGGGATATCAAAATTAAGTAGCTTGCACATTTCATATCACTTTCCGGTGTTTTCACCAAAACTCAAGTTTATTCTTACATAAAAGTCAAACAAAGAAGGGAAAGCAAATATTAATACTCGAAAGACAGGATAGATCAAAAGAAGATGACGAAAAAAGGCGAAAATGTTTTTAAAGAAAGAAACCCACACTTTTCACTGGTAATATAGATGTTTCTCTTTTCATAATACAGTCAAGATTCATATTCATTCATTACTTGACATTATCTCTTGTGTAATGAGAACTGAACACTATTGTTGAACAAAGCAAGGCGGAGAAAGAAAAGAGTGTAAGCAAACAACCGGATTTTTTTACAAGTTGAAGAAAAAATGAAAAGTTATGACTTTCTTAACATGCTTTTGTTTTTCACGTCATGCAACGGCATCGCATCCCATGTGCCTTTTGAGAAGACTAAAACCACAATAAGTTTACACATAGAATGCATGAAGTATCTCCTATAGTTCCGAAGAATTCTTTAGTGAAAGGAATGAAAAGAAGGAGGTTCCTGGCAAAGAATAAATCTGTTGTTGAAGTTATTATAATACAATGCATTATAGTATTCTGTGGAAATAAATATTGGTAGGAGGATAAAAAACCAAAATATGCGTGTTATGTTTTAGCTGTTGAGGCCTTATAACTCCTTTACATACTCTAATAATAAATTCTAGTTTTTCGTTGAAAATTTAGAGACGGCTTTTCCAGTTATTCATGTCCCCCGGCGCAAAAAGCGTAACCAAAATCTACTTTTGCTTTACCTTTGCCATAAAAGGTCTGTCTGACACATCGAGTATAGCTGAAAATCATGTTTTTCATATTGCTTAAATGTACCTTTTTAAACCAGATTGATTATCTATCTCTGTGACAGTATGTACGTAACCATAACTGTAAAATAAATGGTTTAAAATATTGAATAAATCGCAGTTTTTTGGAATTTTCACTTATGTGCTACTTGTTTACACGTATTTTGTACATTATATTATCTTGAATATTCATAAACAAAATGAAAAGCTTTATGGATATTGTAAAACAATGGAGGTGGCACAAGTAGTCAATCAGTACGGTAAGCCGAACGTGTACAGGTAAATCCGGAGCCAAGCTATTTTTGTACACACCACATTTTACTGCATGCACTGCATTTTGTTTCGGTATACAGATAAAATGTCTACGAATTTCCGTTAAAAGTCTTGCCTGAAGCCTAGCGCATTAACTGTAATCCTGCACACTCCCACGCGGGCCCATCAGATAAAAAAACTATTTTTGCATGAATGCAAGCATCCATTTTCTCCAACATGCCTACCATTAGCTTCAGGATTTATGAATGGAAGTCTACACATGTTTCTATGAACAATATGTAGAACATGTCAACAAGACACTCGGAAATACCTAACTGGAAGGATCTGACGAATGAAAACTGACTGACTGTTATCTTTTATGTTATCAGAATTTAAAAAAACGAAACTAAGTGAAAACAGAACAGCATTACAAAACTGCAATTCCTATGCTTTATGAATAGAAGAAAATGAATTACGAAAAACAGAGTTATATACTTCCTGATAACTCCGTTTAAAATAACAAAAGCTTTCGACAAATAAATGCAACGGAAAAATAAATTTTGTTTCCATTTCCCACCAATGCAATGTTATGTTTTCCAAGGCTACAAAAAAAGTTACCTCACATGATTTGCTAGTCTTGTCATAGTTGATAGTTGACAATGCAATAACACAATCAGACAAGGAATAGTCTCCAATTTTGCCCATTGGCTGGGAGTCTGTAACAATTTAAGAATACCCCAATGGCATCGTTATCGATATCTTTATATCGATTTTTGTGGTTTTTCATCTAATCTAGACTTTTTTCTTATTTTTTTAACCGATACATCGGAAGTGAATATACATTCACTAGGCATATAGCATTAAAAATCACACACTACTTTTGCAATTCAATTTAGATGTATGTTCGCAAACTATTCTCAGCAATTGGCTTTGGGACTCGCCTGAGGAAGGTACATAGATGCAACGACCAAAGAAGAAAAAAACTACATACATGTTTTTTAATCCAAATGTTTTTTTAGAAAACCCTGGTATTCGAAAGGAATATAAAATAAATTTTGAAAATATATGTAGAAAATCTAGAAATCTATTTTGATTAAATTTACAAATAACATTGATTGTAAATCTGACTTTTACTGGTTTGCTTTCACTTTTTCTCCTGAACAAAAGATGTTCATTTCAAAATATTGTTATCTATAGATCTGCGCCCTTGAATTGATATGTGTTTTCTTTTTTATCTAATTTTTTCTACGAATTTTGATGGAAATGTCAAGGGCAACAATAGCGGAAAAAATATAATCCCCGAAGTGCGAACTTACATGACGGGTTTACATATGTGACACTTTTTCACTTCAGGTGCTCCACTCTGCTAACTTGGCCACCCAACATCAACAACAACAAAAATGGAAACGAATTTCGACCATAATCATTTTTTTCTTTACAACACGACAAGCTTAAAGTTAAAATGTTTTTGACATGATAAAAGAACAACAATGTTTAAATGGGAGATGGCTTCAAAGCTGAAAGCACATCTTAATTTTTTCTAAGTACCGATATGGTCTGATGTCTGATATCTAAAAAGAAGGGCAATAACGGTTTTTGGAAGTAGTCATAAAAAGTTGTCATTGAAAAGCCCCAGCGCATTAGAATTTTTCCATTACTTTCATCTTACGTTTCATGAGAATTGCTTGTCACCAGAGAAAACCTCAAATCCAGGTAAAAGGTGTTCACGTTCACACAAAATACAACAAGTAAAAACATCTAGAACTACAACAAAGAAACTTTTTTTTCTCTCTCAAGAATTCGTTTCTGTTTATTGTCTATTGCGACATTTTTCTTGGGAAATAAAAATTGTATTAGTTGGTGATTCAGCAGAAATCCGCTTTGTATGGTAATTTTTATCAATTCAAAGAACTAACAGCAACAATACCTAGAATGAAGGACACTAATTCCCCGCTGAATTTTTAATAAGAGGATACACTTTAAATATTAATGCATCTTTCGAGTTTTCAACCAAAAGGGATTCGAAATGATTACGATCAAAAAATATTCAAAGGTACATATTAATGACTAGGTTAGAAAATTATGAACAATAAAATTACTAAGAAACTTTTATTATTTTATTAATGGACGAATGAATTAAGTACTACGTAGTTGTAAAGACAAAAAAAGTATTCATTTAATTATCGCATGGCTTTGATCATACAAAATTATAATTTTTCGTTTTATCGATGTTCCAGAAAAAAGGACCCTTTGCTACCTACGATTAGTGCAAATGTAATCAATATATCATATATTACACAATATATCAATTTGTACTTTTCAACTTTACTTGGAAAATAAATGTAAAAGTAGAAAGCGAATCTGAGAAAGTCGCTGCACCAATTTCTTCACAATGTCCACCAAAACAATTCTATGAACAGACAAACTAGACAAAGCTCGTTTCTTCGTAGAGAAATTTTCTTTCATGGCACGTGATAATACTGTAACTAATCATGACATGGAAAAACTTTTAAAGATTAGGCTGTTAAAGCGTATTCCTTTCTGTTAGTTTGAGATCTTTAGTTTTTTGGTGGAACGCCAAGTAAACAAAGTAGAAAAGAATCAGTAGTCCGCGTGTGCTACCATTTTGCTTTGCCACCATTTTATACACTTCAATCCATCCGCATGACAAACAACAACAAAAGATCAAAGAAAAACGGTGAATAATGGCCTCAAAACTTAAAAGAGAAGAGCAAACAATGAAACAGTGTGACTTGACTAAATTGTAATATAATATTATGTATGTATGAATGTATGTATGTATATATCGGAAATGATCATGATCATGACGATGATACCATGTTGAGATAGCGATTTGATCACGATAATATTGGTATTTCACTTTTCATTTTATGCTCTGCTGCATCTGCATCCAGCAATCCATCCGTCAGTCCACTACATACTACAAACATACACAACGCCGCAGTGCACAGCTTTACTTGATTCAAGACCATTTCAACCGACAGCCCAATGCCAATAATAATATTGAGTCGGAAAGAAGGGCTAAAGACATCTTAAACAACGTTTACTACTTTATCCTAGCATTTCGTTTACTTTTTATATTTACCGGTCTTACTGGGAAGGAATGAACGCTTTTAGGTAGTGTACTGTATTTTCTCTCTTACTCACTGACGCGTCGCAATTTTCTCTCTAAATTTCCTTTTGTCCCATGAGAATATTCTTTCTTCAATACAGACAATTTCACGGTTATGTAGCCAATTTATGGGACCATAGGGTGAAAGCTAAAAGCAGCGGAATAGTGTGTCTTGTTTTGTTCTGTGGTAAGTACCAACCAAACGGGTAAATACAATGAACAAAAAGAATAAGAAAATGGAGGGGGTATTGATGATTATGATGGCTGTGTTGTATTCTTTAATGCGATATTTGTGCTGTTTTGTGACGAAAACGTGAATGTGTGTTTCTTTATAGCTTGTGGTATTATTTCCGCTTATTTTGTTACTTCCCACAGATGACAGTTTTGATAATGCTGGTAAATCTGCTCAACGATTTCCGACCGGTGAAAGCCACTGGAGCGTGTCATAGTCTGTGACTGATGGGCATTTATATGTGTACTTGAATATGTCAATAGTTTGTATAATAAATACTTTTTACATGTGTATGTGACGGAAAAATCGCGTGTTGCATATTTGCATATAATGTATGCAAAATTATAAATTCATATTTGATAAAATGCGTTTTTGATACTCGTTGAATTCAGGATCACTTTGTATGTTTGTGTGTGTCAATAAAAAAGAAAACATGTGGTGATGAGCAGAAGCACTGCTGATAAAGCCAATGTTGCAACAATAGCTGGCTCAAGAGAGTATAACACAATAAATTAAGCTACTCATCCGCCCACTCTGTCAACAGTGCTACAAAATTAAACTATAACATCGTTTCAACAATGTAGCCAGAAGCAATAGAGAAAGCTTTTGGTTATCTACTTGGATAGTTTCAAGCTATGTATAATATACGTGAATAATATGTATATGCATACGGCTTCCTACGCAATTTTTTTCATCTCAGTTTACTTGTCCATCATCAACCAGAAGATAACGGATATTTCGAAATGCCAGGCAAAAAACAAACTTCAGGATTACAGTTTAGGATTATTTAGAAGAAGAGCAACATACATATATATATTATATACATATATATTATTTGTTGAGTTTAAGTTGTGTTGTTTAAGTTTATAGTAAAGGGGAAAGACCGATTTCAATTTATAGTCAACACAATGCGTATTTGGAGGACCATTTATAGTTCAATACTTGTCATTACCGTAAATTGCTATTGTTACATCAAGTGCCCATCTCAAATAGTTCTGGTGGACTTTCACTTTACACATTTTGGCATCTTTCACATCCAGCTGTTACATTACACCGTAAATGGGGCAAAAATAAAATGGAAATTTTCATTTCTTTTGAATTGAAATATTGTTTTCGATATTCCATGAGAAGTCTTGAAAACCAAGTATGTAAAGATGTCAGATAGCCCACACGCGTGGTTCAAATGATGAACCCATGCAGATATTACTGCATGGACACCTATTTTTACTTTAAAAGTATAAAAAGGCATCGAATCTGCTGCAGAAAACTCCCTTTTTTCTCTTTTGCTAACAGAAAGAATTTATAGATCTCTATTCAGTCAGAGTCACGGTATTAGTTCAGTGGGTTATTGTGAATGGCAATGTATACATACATGCATAACACGTATAATAAAGATGATGAGATTGTCGTAGTAAGCATAATATATTATGAGAAAACTGTATAATGTGACATTTACATACAACTTTTGTACAATAAATTCTTTTTTTGGTGTAGCCGCAAGGGCACTTTTTCTTGAAGAAAGAAGTAAAAGAACAAGTTTAAACAGCTCTTCCTCGAAGGAAGTTTGTCGTCGCTACGGGTATCCTTACACTTGGCAATGGTAGTGTAGTGTGGGTGAGGAACTATAAAAGATAGAAATATTATTGTATTTTGCATTGTTCGAATTTCTATGTATCTTCAACACCCACCGCGATGCGGAAAAAAGAGGACAGAAGAAGAGGATATGGAAGATGGGTTATACAATAGCCTTGCTGCAAATAAATCCAGTTTATATGCTAGTATTATAACAGATAATAATATTGTATAAAAGTATTCATAAGAATGGTAAAAGTACAAACGTGACAACATTTTTTGTATTTCTGTAAAGGTTGGTAAGTAATGCAACGTGGTGGGAGGAAAGCAGCATGTTAGTTAGGCACAATCAGTGAATCGTGACATTGACGTCATACCAGTTTACGGAAGAGTTTAGAACTGTAACGTGCTGCTAGAAATAGTGAGTGTAAATAGAACATCCAAATAAATATCATATTATTATGCAATTTCTTTAGCTGAAATGAGGCTAGCATTAAGTACCACTATTGCCATCATCATATCATCATCACAGCAGTCACATCATCATGTATCTCTGGATGTGCGAAAACGCATGGGTTTAGGAAGAATTTTAAAAACTATAAACATATTATTATGGTAGTAGTGGTAGAATGAGTGGTAGACTTATGATTTGATGGAGAGTTTTTTGGTTGGTGATGATGATGATGACGATGATGAGTAAGCCACGATGCCTTGCTACAGTGTCCCAACCACGAAAAAGATGAACAAACCCTTTCCTTCCTGTGCCAACAGTAAAACTTGCGATTTTCTTATTTTGTGGAGTTCTAATGAAAATCATACTGAGAAAAACCGGTGAATCGCATTGGGAAAAAGCCTTTAAACTTGAAAACTTGGTAGAAAAAAGTTGCAATTACGACACATTTTTCACATAGCAACGCTGATGTAATAAGGACAAATACAACAACAAAAAGTTGTAGGAGATTCAAGTTTGTTGTAAAAGTATAACTGCCGTGTTCACGCTTGTCTGCTTTTGTTTTTACTGCTTATGAGAAGCATGCCAACAAGGAAAATTCTTTAGTCCAATTAAGAATTTGCGGATGGGGGATTATGTCTTAAAATGTAAAGCACACTTGCAAGGTAAGCAAGAGTTGGTGCGAGTGTGTAGGTGTTGGGGGTTTTAACTCTACATTTTTTTTGCAAATTCCTTTGCTTGGAGACACTTGAGACCTCTGGGAATCATTAGTTGTTTTCTTAATGGTAGTTACCGAAATCAGATAAATATAGTCGTGCGTAAATATATAAGTGCATGCTGAACGGGTTTTCGTAAATAAGCAGCAATTATTTTGTTTCATGTAAAAACTAAAATGTTACTGAAGTCCGAAAAACAATGGAACGTCTGAAGTTTTGTTATGTTAGCCTATCTCATGACATGACTATGATTTTCAAAAAAATAAACTGGTGCGAGAAAAGCTGTCTTGCCAGTCATTCAATGTCGCTCCGTCAACTTGTTTCCACCATCTATCAATTATCAAGTCACTTGGTGCTTTTAACGTTATATTTATTGTTTAATGTTGGATTATTTTTGGAACTGGTAGACTCTGTTCTATTAATGCCTCTATTGAAATGCGAAAAGATAAACTAAATAGACACAACGCATTAATTATATTCATGTAGTTCCAATAGTGTAAAAATAGCATTCTGTTGGTTAATAAAAAGATAGCTTCTGACGTAAGTGATGATATTAATATAAAACCCCGGACATTAACCTCACTATTGATTTCGTATTTGTTATTGACAAAGTTAAACAAAGTACTAAAAGAAATATATATTTTAGTCTATTAGCTGTAAAGAACATTCCAACACATCCAATCCGCAACGCATTTTATTTTATAAAGTAATCATAATGGTAATTGGAACACGTTTCTTTTCTAATAGAAACGTTCGTTTGCAAATTGAGCACGGGTTTATGGAAATGTCTGTCCAAAGTTTAATAACTCTTTATAACACAAGCTACCCAAATTACTAGCAGTCATCCAATTGTAAAATTACAAATTGATGCAAAAGGTAAACAAACTTGCTTATTTAAAATGGAACAAGTACAATTAACTTTGAAGCTACTACGTCTTCAAACATGGTTTAGTTGTAAGATGCAGTGACAGTGACAACGTTAAAAGTAAAACAAAGATGAGAAATAAATGAGAATATAATGGAAGAAAAACTTGTAGACAGTCAAGCTCGCTAGGTACTGACGATCCAAATGTCACCATAGCTAAATAGGTTTCGTAAGCTGATTTCATTCTACTACTTCTCTCGTCTGGTAATCGTAATAGCTTATAGCTTAATGTAACATTACGACCTTGGAAAACATCTCATTTATGTGTATTCAATAAATTTTGATTTAGATGTCATTAAACTTAGCTACTTATCAGCAAAAAATACGTAGTTTTGTAAGCCAATCTTTTCGGCTTGGCTATCTTGTTGTTTGTTTTGGAGATTTGTCTGAATACAGGATAAGTTCCCTTGAGAACGTTTAACCTTGGCCACGCTACTATTTGCAGGCCTGTTTTTACTACTTCTACATATATTGAGCACGCAATCAAATTTTGCGTCAGATATGTCGCACATTCTTATCAAAAATTTACAAGTACCACCTGAGACAAATAGGTGGGCAAAGATTTATGTGTAGTGTTCCGTTCTAGGACTTGAGAATCTACTAAAAATAATAACAAAAACAAACAGCTCTCTAGACCTTCTTGTTAAAATGATAATCTGCAATTGAGACATAAAAGTCTTAATAAAATGAAATCCTATACTCAAAGCAATATACTTGATACATCCAATATTTAGCTTTGTTTCATGCATATGATACTAATAACATTTTTGCATTTATCAGTACCACATTTTATATTGTGTCGCATATCGCACAGTAACAAGTAACAACGTAAGTTAATATTTACGATCTTCTCGAAAATAAAAAATGTAATGTCATGTTCATCTGTCCACAATTTCATAAGGCTTCTAAACTATAAACCTTGTTCAATTTTTCCCAGGCCCCTCATCACTACACATTCTAGCTTTACTGGTGCTTATTTTATTTTATTTTAAAGAAATCTTCCTACAGTCTGTATGCTTTATGACGTTGTAAAATTCCAATAAAATGAATAAAATTACACTATAAGGGCTAGAACTACTAACAATAAAAATAATACCAACCAACACAATTTCGAAGAGAGTAATACATAACGGCTCCAACTCCAACAACAAAAATACTCATCCCCTCCTCCAAACAGGATGCATTTTACTACCCAAGAACAACAAAAAGGAATCAAAAAGGAACTAAAATAGCCGTCCTCCTCCCCCCCACATACACAATAAACATAACAAGTTCATATTCTCTTACCAAACTCACTAGACTATTATATTGGTTGTGTTTTTATAAATGTACAAAATAAAATATTCTATTTTTGTTCTATATGCCTGGAACCATACATAGCTTAAAGCTTAGGTTATGTCACCATTGCGTCTGTTACCTACGTAAATACTTAGTCTAATATTCTTATATTATGAATATGAAGAATATAATATTCATTCATTCAGATACAGCATGCAAAACAAAGTAAATTGTAAGCTTATTAATATAAGATGATTCTTTTTTCTTCATGCCAAGTGCTCATTTTAAGTCTTCATTTAATAACATCTCTTGAGAGAGTTTATATGAACGCATTGTATACCATGTAATTTTCGCAATGAATACAAAGAGGACTTTACAAACAAATAAGTTTGCTCATTCAAAATTCTCTTTTTTATTAATAACAAAGGACAAATATATTCTTCTTGGTTTTCATTCAGACATTTAATTTTTTTATAAAGTGGTACACGCACCCATAAAAGTAACGCGTAATAAAATACGTGTATATAATTCGGTATTTGTTCTGCAATAGCAGTTTTTCATATGCATTAACTTTGTAGTTTAGTTTAATGTAGAATTTTATTCTAAAACAAGGATATCAGCTTTTCTCAGAGAATGTTTTTACTCAAAAGAGAAACATGATCTAGGCAATCAAGAAATAGTAAATATTTTATTATGATGCGTTGTGACTGGCTCGTAGTTCTCATGTTTTTTTTGTTTTTTATTAATAATGCAAAAAAAACTCTGCTCCTTACATAGAGTTTTAAACAGTTGTCGAAAACTCGCTAAAGTAATAAAGGGAAGCGCTACGCTAATACTACATAAATACGGAATGTTATACTTAAGATATACATGGATTTGCCTTTATGTTTACAAAAAGAATCTTTTTCGGAAACTTAAAACGTTGTAGAAGCTATTTTGTATTTGGATGTCTAGAATTTATATGTCAACGGGTGATTATGGGACGGGACACACAAAAACCTTAGTTAAGTAACAAATTTGACAGAGATATCAGCAGCATTACACATTCCACTTTAGACAGCCTAAGTACGTTTTATTTCTTTTTTTTCGTGGTATTTAATTTCACCGTTTTCTTGTTTTTTTTTGAAATGTATACATTTTTCAAATTTCAAAAAAATTAACTCGTGTCAGCTTCAGGGCAATTTAAAGTTAGACGCAAACAAATGTAAATACCATATCTACAAACGCAAACGCTTACCCGTTTGTTCCGAAACCGAAAAGTCAATAAAGTAAAAGCATATTATCATTTTACCTTGTTTCATTTTGTTTTCAATCCGAATTCCGAAAACACGTTTCGACACTTTTCATCCACACCGCACCATTCATCCTCTCCAAGAGGGTTTCCAAATTAATTATGGAAGTATAAATACCAAAATCGCAAAGGAATATAACATAACATCTTAGTTTGCTCATCCTACTTTCCAGGTAGTAATAAATACAAGAAAGGAAGTATGAATAGTAGTAAGTATACATTAATATTACCTTAACAACTGAACTGTTTAGCCTTGATGTTTTCCCCATTCATTCATTCACAAAATGGGCACTATTTAATGGCCAATGATTGCTGGAGTGAGTGCCTTATATACATAAGTAGTATCAAATTTATGATAGTAGAGTGATTAGAAAATTTATCCTTCCTCTGTTTATAAGCACTTAACCTATTATATAATACATATAACACAATTGATCACACAACAAATTTCTTACGTGTATTTACTTTAATGTCATTCTTTATTTCCTTTTCATTACACTACCACTAAATTAAATGCATCAAACCATTATGTACACACGGGTAGCTACTATGTAGCCAGCTTTTTAGAGTTTTGGGTCACTCACGTAGCCAAGCCAACCAATAAATCAGCAGTTTGATTGTGAGCAGCAAATAATTCATCAAAACTTGATCCGCAGGTTACGTACTTAAATTTTATTTGCTTCAATATTTCTACCAATAAAATATACTACATTAATTTTAGACATTAACGGACCCAATTACAGAGTACTCATTGGTTGGTGCCCACTTAACGAAAGTTATTATCTGAATAAAGGGTCAAAGGGTTACGGCTTTAGTGAGTACTAAAACGAAAACCAGAGTTGATCAATCTTTTATTTATTTATTAACCTTGTTTGTGGCAATAACATATTAAGTGCCTTGTATACTTCGGAATTGTTACAATGAATATGAAATTACTTTGTGAGTACGAGAGAAACGTTTTATTATTTGAGATGATTTTTATCTGTTTGGTGCTGTCGCTGTCACTTTAGTTAAAAGAAGGAAATCCGGTTTAGATAATGTCAAAGAACACTATCGACAGGTTTAGCATTTAAGTTAAGTTTTGCTGTGGTAAGGTCAATGTACCTAGTCAATTTGAGAACCGACGCAAATACGGCGAAAAAATACTTTCCTTATAAACTTTCTAAAAGGGAATAGACAGGCTGACGTGTTGTTTTCTTTTTAAATCTTTCTCTTTTCCCCCAATATTTATTTTTTAGTTATCCTTGTATATTTTACGACAAAAAAGGTAAGATACATTAACGTATAGGAGATGCACCAATCGTTAAAGAAATATGCCGGAATTTCTTTAGATATTGAACAACACTCTGGAACACGCTGGAAATTCGATTTATTTATTTATATAATACATACGTATATACGTACTTTAATTCTTCTACGACTTTCTCCAATAATAAAATTCAGTTGTATTTCTTGAAGATCGTCTTAAGCATCATAATGTATAAAAATTGTTATTTGTATGAGAACGACAGTCAGCCTACAACATTTGAACATAAGTTCACCGGCTGGTTACATTGATTTAAGTAAACTATTTTTTACAAACTTTCAATCTCTCATATACCTTTGTGTACTTTTCAAATTTGACTCATCTTATTGCAGCTTCTGAAGTTCAGAGGCTGAGCTGAATTTATTTAGATAAGGTTCCACAGTCGTGTTTAACTAACAGAGCGACCGTATTCACGATGTTATTTAATCAGATTTGTGTTCATTGAGTAAAAAAACCATTGCTATAAACAGTTGTGGTTTTACCTGGAAAAAAGGATTCAACAACCTTTTGGCTAAACTTCGTACACTTTTACGTTTTTCTCTTGAAACCGCGAATGGGAAAAAAGTGAAAGCACTTTTGTCATTTCTTATCTGTTTTCCTTTTTTCGTTTGCAATGATCTTGTAGTCTCATCATTATCCTTTTCTTTGAGACTTACGTAAGTAGTTATAGTGCAACCCAAGGGAGTTCAATCAACGTTCAATGCTGTATAAGTTGTATGCATTGTACATAAAACGACCAAAACAGACTTGCCCCTTTTCCCTCAAAAACACTTGACACTTTGATGATTCCATTCTCTTTGATTTTCCTCTTTTTCCATTTTGTACAGAATAACCCATGTTTTTTTGTATTTTGCAAAAGGAGCTTTACGAGGATATGGCCTTCTTCTTGGCTCAGAAAAAAAGATCGAAGGGCTATATTTATTTATAATGTACATATGTGCTTTTTGTTAATCTAAAGAGAAAACCTTGCTGTCTGTGTTCGTTTACCAGACATAAGTATGAAATGAAAACTTTACCTGATCTATAGCATGTAATAAGCACTATTTCATAATGTCTCGCCATTATTGCATAAAACCTTCTTTTTCATGTTTTAAACAAGCTTTCAAGGGCTTCTTAAGAACCCAAAGTTTAATTTGATTTTATTCCTTTCTGTACTTGAACCAAAGCTAACTTTGTAGAGAAGTTAAATAAAGAAAAACGTTTGTTAATTTGATTAGCTTTCATCTGAAGAGACTAAAGAGACTATATTATTAAAGAGACTGAAAAATGGCGATCAGTGTCACATATACAATAATGGAAAAGTTTTTAGAAAGTTCCAATAATTCGAAATTCTTTTAACTATCAAAAAAGTGTAAACTCATTCAAATCAAAAGACAAAATACTTGGGATTCTTTTGAGTAAATTTTCGAATTTCCAAAACAATTCTCAAAATTTGGAGTATATTGTTGCACCCACCGCTTCCAATACAAATGCCGATACCAAGTATCTACGACGCAATAATCGTCCCATGCATGATCATTTTAGATGTTCGATAGCACCTGATGTTTCCTTTCGCTTTTTCTTTCCTCATCTTTTCTCTTTACCAAACGACATGAACAACTGGTGTCCGTGGTGCTCAATCCAGAGAAAAACAATAATGGCTGATGTAATGGCAATGATATTAATGGAAATGAAATGGTAACAACTTTTACAGTAGAGTTCCTGGAACAATTACACATTGTACGTAAACATACACCATGTGGTGTGGTTAAGGACATTGTACTGTTTTGAGTGTTTTGGTTTTTGAAATGAGGATAACATCAGGTCCGGTTAGTATAGTGATATTTAGTATGGTGTTTAATGGTAACTATGGCTTATACAAGGTATACATGCTAAAGTACCAGTATTAAAGATAATAATAATGGAACAACATTAGAACAGTATCCTAGTCGTTAGGGTGGTACACAGTAACCGCACACACGTTTGTCCCGACCGAGACACGACTCTTAACCAATTTAAGTTGTTGTTGTAAGTATTTTAATGCGATATTACCAACACCATGTTCAATCCGCAATTGTATCATGCGACGCTCCACCAAAATCGACACCGATGAAAATTTAACGATAGAGAGAAAGAGATGAAAAAAATGAATGACATACAAAGGAAATGGGAGAAATCAAATATGCCTGCAATCCTTTCAGTTTCGTTGTCTAATTCTACGAATCAATAGAGCAGTTATGGCATGACATTTGCTTACACTCTTATATAAGTTGTAAATAACGAAATAAGTTGAAAAAACACTTTTCTTTGTTCTTTCGTCCAACTCCTCAACATAATGACATCAAAGCCCTCATCTTCGCTATTGACTATAGACAACACAAAAAGTTATTATAATTACTGGGAATTCTACGACGACAACAAAAGGTGTAAGTAATAATAATTACCTGGAATACTACGACGAATACAAGCGAGCAATATTAAAATTATAAAAGTTGTTAGTAATAAAGAGTTTCAACAGCATCAGGCCTACTATATATACGCCATTTCATAATAGCAGTTGAGGTAGTTTACGGCATATGGTATGTAATTCAATAAAAAAGTAGTCACATTCAATAGAAACGGAAGTGCATTGTTTTAATTGCAAATTCAACCATTATGCTATTATGAACAAAAGAGAGAAATCTTAAGTGCGACAGCAAAAGAAAAGAAAGATCAACAGGAAAACACATTTTCAATTGGGCTTTAAATACGACCATACCACCAATTCAGTTCATTTGATCTGATGATGATGTCTGAACTGAACTGAAATATGTTAGTAGAGCAATGTGTTTTGATTCAAAAGATTTAGAGATGGAAAGAGAAATATAGATGTACCTATATATTTATTAGATGTAGTGAGATATGTGTCGCTTCGCTACTAAAACTTCTTAACTCACTCTGACACTTTTTTATAGAAAGTGTACATGCTTCTCTCTCTCTCTCTTCGCATCATATCAGTTACAGTTTTTCTTCCTCTTCTTCATGATTTGTGTGGTTGGTAGTACGATGCCATTTATCATTCCTTTCTATCCCTATATCACTTACAGTGTTTTGCAAAGTAAAAACAGAAATACAAGCCGAAAATAATTTTATGAACGAGCAAACCCATTTGGACGAGTCTCTCTTTCACTCATTTTGTTCCGCTTCGAAGGTGTTTTCCACCCACAAAATTCATACTTGTACTTGTAGTAAACTAGCTTACAAATACATATATTAACCATCCAATTTCTTTTTTATTTTAGGATCACATCACCATCAACATCACTCCACTCACATGTCTTCTTTTTTTTACTATCAAAGCAGCCACAGCCAAGTAGTAAAATGTTACTATTAAACGATGCGCAAAAGTAACGAAAGATGTAAATAATAAACAAAATATTTATGCAAAAACATGTACTCATACATAGGTTGGTGTTTAATGACTTTTTACTCAATGCTTCATTGACGATGACGACAATTGGTGTATGGTGGAGTGGCGGTGTGGGGTTAGTTGTGTTGTGGGTAGTAAAGTTTGTGGAGATTTTATTTAGCACTATGCTCATGTGTAACAAGTAATAACCGGAACAGCAACAAAAAATTTATCTAGGTTTATGAATCCTTCGTGTCATTCATCTGCTATTTATCCGAGAAATTTCGTTTTTGAAAAATGTATGAAAATTTTTTATGAGCAATATGTGTATTAGTAGAGGAAAGACCGACTGACGTTGTTGACTGCAGGAAATAAGCTAGCCAATAGCATTAAAAGAAAAGCAAGTTTTTGGAACAGCGTCGATAAGCCATGCACACAGCCAGCATCATCGTCATCAACGTACGTAGGCAGTATGGAATAAACACATTTTGAATTGGAATAAGAATGATAATGACTATCATACTACTATTACAACTATTCATTTCAAATGCTGTGGCAGACAGAAAAGGATAATGTAAAAAGCAGATGTTCTCATCCTTCAAAAACATAGTTAACTTTGACTTTTGTGGCTTTGCCTATTTCACATTGTAAACTTTTTTTCTTATTCTTTTTTTTTGAGAAGCCTGTCTTATCTTAACTTTTATTTTGCTATGTTGAATTGGATGCAACTGACTCTTTTCAAAGTTGTTGTTGTCTTCTTGTTGACTTTACAATTGGCCCCGGATCGTGAAGATGCTGCAAATAAAAAAGTCTATATCACAGGCGATAAGATAAAGCATCATTTTTTCAATGATGTATATACATAGTAGTAAATAAATAGCGAAGGCATTTCCGTAATAGTTAATAGTAATAAAAATACCATGATGATGTTGATTAGAAGAGGACACTTTTGTTTTTGTATGGCGTGTTTTAGCTAAAAATAGCCTTATAAATGTGTATAAGCATTAAGCAAGTTATTTGAGTATTGCGTACATGATTAGATTAGTAATATTTATTTGGTATTATATTTTTTTCTATATACACTTTACTTTTCTCTTTATCTATCTATCTTATCCTTGTGTCTCGTGACTTGACTTGGCTACCACCGTCAACACATCAGAAATTGCAACGGAAGCAGAAGCAATGCAAATGAAAATATACTTTGTAATTTAAAAAGAACAAATAGTACTAACAGCCTACGCAGTTTTAAAGAGAATAAAACAGATTTGCTGTGATATACATGCATTTAAATGTTGTGCTAAAATTGCGCTAATGGTGGTTTGGTTCTTGGCTGTTAATTATAGAAACTCCAACAACAATTATGAAATTTTTAATGAATAGACTTTAATTACTAGAATAATCTGTCTTTGTTAAAACTTTTCATAGTCATGATATGCATTATGTGCGTATGTATACAATTTCATGTGAGCTATTTAATGATGAATGGTGAGTTTTGTTTGTGAGGCTTAACTATTAGGTATAAAGAAAGTATCTTTTTAGTATCCCACATCATTTTGATACAAATCATCATCATCATGATTTAGTTAGCAATGCATTATTTAATCACCACAAAACTAAATTTGGCTAGATGCATGATTCCTGACGTCAGAATAGCAGATCCAATTTTTCAAGTATTTTCAATGTCACTTTAGTGAGAAATAAGGGCCTCTATTAGACCTTGTCCATCATACCCTGTCTCGTCAACTAAAAAATTGATACTGAATGAATCTATCAATTTTCTACTTACTATCTGTGTGTCACTAAATGCAGAATTGTTCTAAAAAACAGTAAGCCGGCAAAAATGTACGTGATTTCTTCTTTCTAAGGATGTCAACAAACGTGTTAAAGAAAAAAGTACAACCTCACGTCATGTACTTATTTACTTTCTTTTCTGGGTCCATGTTCAAGGATCTCGTAAATCTACTTACATGGTACATGCATGACTAACAACGCGTGTAAGCTTTGCAAGTTTTTTAGAAAAATGCAACTCAATGTATTTGTTTTAAATTATAGATTTACGTATACTTTTTGGAAGAAAAACAGTGAAAAAGAGAGATATCAGGAAGAAAGAAGCACATTAGCTCAACAAAAAGAATCGTTTATTTTCCTCAAATTGTCCGCACTCGTAGTATAATAACCATCAGTGTTTTCTTATCTTATAACAAAACACATTTTACTTGTTTGTAAATTGTGTATTCAAGCGTGAGATGTATACAAGCATCTGTTATACCTTGTTTTTTCATTGTCCAAAGTTGGGTACATCGTCCTTTAACTCCATTTTACGTGGTACACTAGAAAGTTAATGAAGTATAAAACAATGAAATAGAGCAGGGAACTTTTAGAAAATTCAATATGAAATTTACCATATCAATCACCACCAGCTAATAAAATATTGGCAATATTAAAAGTTGCACTGCTAGAATCAACTTGTGATGATATGCATAGTTGATAGTCATGCTAAACTACAATATTTTAGAATCTCTGCAGAATGTTTTAATCAAACAAGACGAACGCAAGAATCGGGGTTTTTGTTCATGATATTAGGCAATATTCAGTATAAATATGTGAGAATAACCTTAGTTGTTAGTGGAAAAAGTAGACGAATATTATATAATGCAGCAAGGAGCTTCCTTCCTTTGCTACTTTTTTCAAATAGTTAGCCGTCATATTTTCTTATGTAACCAACACGCGAATTTTCTTACGTAAAGTCAAATAAATTAATATTAAATTTTGCATGTCTGACGATGCGATGATGATGGTTGATCTCGTAATAAAGTAACCTTTTTACTTTTTTTAAATTAAGGAAGGCGTTACAGAAAGATGAAGAAATTGTTATTTTATAGTTTCATCATATTTACACGTTCCTTTTGTTTTGCATTTGTTTGTTTACTTAAGACTGTCCGTAACTAGCTAGCTGTTGAAGTACACTAGCTTTCCTCACTTCTCACGTTGTCTACTTTTTCAGCAAAATCCAGACAAACACAAACACACGTGGCTTCCTGTTCATGATATACATTATACATTATGCATGCACAAACAATAATAGTTTTGTGCACATATTAGCTTTAATAACGTTTCATTCATAAATGTATTTGTTTTCAGTTCATGCAAGATGAAAGCAAATTCACAGCTTTTAAGGACTTTTTTGGTACTGAACTTTGCTGAAGTAGTCTAATATTAAATTGTTTATAAACTGAAACACAATTTCTTTCAATCTTTCTTCAATTTCATATCGTTGTAAAAATGCTAGTTTGTAAATTTCTCATACTATCAGTTCTCAAGTATTTCTTACTGACATGCGTGTCAAAAAGTGCTTTTGAAACAAAAATGTGCTATCTAGCCTTGTGATATTATTGACAAAGTATTTTTGGAATAGCTCCCAATAACAAACTAAACGCGAATCTTTTTAAAATCCTTGCTTAGGTATTAGGGGCCATAGTCTGGAATTTGGGCGACAGACACGGAGCTCCGAGCCTGGTTTTTAGCTCGCACTTTTTTGGAAGCTTGATTTCAGGTAAAGCATCTTTCTACCTTTCACTTAATGGCTTTCTTTACATAACATATAAAATATGAAGTGTAGACACTATTCTGATTGTACTTACTGCAAAGTAATGTTATTCAAATATTTGCCTGGAAATCATCTTCACAAAGGCTTATGTTTGAGATTTTGAATGTAAGTTTATTGAAATAAAGCCACGGAAACTTGAGGTACTTTTTTATGGACCACACCATATATACTTTGCGTTAAGAGCTTAGTTATTGTACAACCGCCACTTGTTTTTCCCCATCTTAGGAGGAGGTGTACCACCACGGCGTGCTGATTCTGACTCTGACAAGCTTTGAATGAATAGACGAGCTGAGAGGTCGTGACAAAATGATTAAACCGATTATACCACGTTAAGTAATCAAATAATCCTGATTTCATAAACAAGTTTATTGACAACCGTTCATGTCTTCATTCTTCAATATTCTGGAATGGCATTTTGTAAAAGGAGAGGCTACCAATTCTAAGGATTTTTTCTCAAAATTTCTCAATTCAACACAGTAAAAGTAAATGGTTGGCTTGGTTCAGGATTAGATCAATTTTTTCTGTATTCCTTGAACATTCAAGAAAATATTTAAGCGATTTTTGAATAAGCGCAGTTCACACTGAATTCTGTGAAAAATAGGACGAAACACAAGTGAAATTGAGTGCTCCATATTTTATTCCTACTTGCCAAATCCAATTACTCATTCCCCAAAGAGTTCAGATTCAGATGCTTTTAGAGGAGACAAATCTCATTCCTTCCATTATAATTTTCTGTGATATCTTAACTTTCCTTTGTCAAACCAAGACCCTAGTTCATTCACCAGAAATCTGTCGCGTTTACTCGCAGCAATAAATATCGTTTATCATAGCATTTCAAATTTCTCGAGATGAAGATTATTTTTTACTGTTGTGACAGATAAAGTTGGTTGTGCAACGCTGGCACGTTTAATGCTTTAGGCACGTAGTATTATGGGAGCACAGGGATCAACGCATTTTTATGTAGACTCAGAGGATCATCGCGTAATTTATAACTTACTGTTTACTTGCCAACTATACTGACTACGTACTTGCTAACTTAGACACTTAAAGTAATCATCCAAAAGTTCATTGCAATAGAATATTTGTGTAGGCGAGTCGATAAATTATATTGTGTCATAATAATTCACGGATCTTGTATTAATCAATCAAGCTAAAGAGACCCAGAGTCACATTTACTGGCAAACCATTTCATGTTGTTTCATGATCAACTGATTGTGAACTGATCCGTGATCCAAATTCTTGATTCTTTCAGCCAAACTTATATGCATGTATGCATTCATTGATGAAATTTCGATGGTTATTGTGGATATTATTTGCATACTTCATATAACATGTATTTTTAACCATTAGAAGAGGATACTCAAGAGCATATGTAGGACCTCTAGAAAAGGAATCACTCAGACTTTTTTATTTTCGTTTTGTCCAATAAGTG
>JAQFXM010000797.1:0-41265 GCA_034693345.1 Entomobrya multifasciata | reverse complement strand
TGACCATATGATTATATATACCAAGTTTCATGTCAATTGGTCAAGGCGTTTGGACGCTAGAGGACCAACAGACGGCCAGACGGCCAGACAGACAGACAGACTACTCATCCCCTTATCACCAAGTATTCTTATAAAGTACCATTCTGGCACTTAATAAAAGGGAACTTCATGATGAATATTTTTGTGCAGCTATTTATGAAGAGCTTCCCTTTTCTAGAGAGATTTTTAACGACTGATTCAAAATGGAAAGTCAGTTTTTATACACGAAAATCAGCGGTATTTTTATATCTACGACTTATTTCAAGGAAGTTATTTTAAGTGCGAGGTATACTTCGTACTAGTTGATTTCGTATTTCATGTCTGTATGTATGTATGTACGTAGGCACCGGAGTAACGGTCAATTAACGGTTACGTGCTATTTATATGGGCAAAAAATTGCACAAATCGATAGATTAGAGCATTGGCATGTAACTTTGTCAAGAGACCATACTCTAGAACTTTTGGAGATACAATCGAAAAACATTTACATGCTTATAAACGTGGAAGGAATTTTTTTTAACTAACTCTTTTTTACTTTTAACATTTAAAAATCAGTAAAAAAACACTTCGAGCACTACTTTCTTTTTTACCTACTGTACTAGTTTTGTATTTTTTTTGATGGACACATAAAATTACATCGTCCGCCCACCCACACCACCACAATTCTTTTCTCTGCTTTCACCAACTACACAGCCTATAGTATGTGTGCCCGCATTTAACATAGATAATGATACAATTTTACAAAAAAAAGTTTACCACGTAGTTGATTTATGCTTTATGTCCTTTATCATGTATCAATTTGTCATGATTTTTCATTGTTTTATTGTGCGTTTCACTGACAACCAAAGAAAAAACTACTCATCAAAATAGGACCTTTAATTAAAGTTAAAGTTAAAAGGACACATTACAATAAGTAGTACAATTTATGTTTAGACTAGCAAATTACATTAATAGTTTTCATAACACATGAAGATCATTTTCATTAAAACTGTAAGCCCAAATTGCATGCGTTATGTAGCATAGCAACATTTGATTGAACTACAACTCCGCCACCTATTTTCAAACAGGCGAACGCCATGAAGGAGTGCTGGAATTGCTAAGCCCCCTCAAAAAAGCAAAAAGGGTAGTCAGTAGTCAGTAGAGAAGTAGTAGGTAAGGAATTAGGGATATCTTTCTTTCTACTTGAACAGAATCACAGATGAGAAGCTTTAGCTTTGCGTTTAGAAGACAGATGAGAGTTGATGTTATGTTTATGATGAAGATGTGATGAGGTGTATTATACTCTTTTTTACACTCGTTTTTTACTCCTAAAAATCGGTATATCCCTTTTATCTTTCGAAAAACTCTTGTTTTTGGTGTCTAGTTCTAGTAACGCTGGGTATTGTCCTCTTACTTCTTGCTGTACTGTTGGGGAATAAGAAGGAGATTCGGTTTTTCTTCTACTTACTCAATAGTATGAGTGTAAACAACCAAAAAATCCCGCAGAGTTAAGTTTTAAAAGTAATTAAAGTAATCTGGAGAACAGTGATTAAAATTTTCCTGTGTAAAGGACGCTAAACGAAGCTTTCCGGGTCCAGAGAAGTTTTTTTAAATAGTTTTTATGAAGCTTTAAGTCAAAAAGCTAATTGTAGTGCCCAGAAAAAGTTCTTTTTTATATATAAATATTTATATAATATGTATATTGACAGTGTAAAGTTTTTATGAGGGAAATAACAATGTTATGAGTATTGTTGAAATTCTACGATTGAAAACGTACGTTAATTTTGTTCATCTGTTTCGTTGGACTTTCAAAAGTAAAATTAGTAAACAAGATTTCATGTCATCATAACGGCCGCTGGATTGAAATAGTTGGAAAAATAGAATATCATCTTGTTGTTGTCAGTTAACAATGACCATGAGTGAGGTGAAAGTTATTCTGCGGAGAAACAGACCAGGCACGAAGGGAGCAGTAAGTTACAAATATTTAATTACCATTCATTATTATATTTTGTTAGACCTCGTGTTGGGGTATTTAAATGTATACTTTGTCCATGTCATATTTTTTAAATTTAATTAGGAGTTCTGCAAATGGCCCGAGGAACCCTTCGAGGAAATGGATAGTACGTTAGCTGTCCAGCAGTGGATTCAACAATCTATACGAAGAGATCCATCGAACATAACTGCCATATTAACTCCACCAGAAACTCAAGATGAGGAAGTTTGGAAATATGAGCATCTTCGTCAATTTTGCATGGAATTAAACGGCTTAGCAGTTAAGTTGCAGTCAGAATGCTTCCCGGAAACTTGCAACCAAATGACTGCGACAGAACAGTGGATTTTCTTATGCGCGGCTCACAAATCCCCGAAAGAATGTCCAGCAATTGATTATACCCGGCATACGCTTGATGGAGCAGCTTGCTTGTTAAACAGTAATAAATATTTTCCTAGCAGGTAAATGTTGATCCTCTTGTATCAAAGATTTTTTGTCGAATTTCACGTAATTCAAAATTTTACACAAGATTTCCTTTTTGTTTCAGGGTTTCAATACGAGAATCATCTTTGGGAAAACTTGGATCAGTTTGTAGACGAGTATACAGAATATTTTCTCATGCATACTTTCATCATAAAACTCTTTTTGATGACTTTGAAGCGTCTTCCCATCTATGCAGAAGATTCACCTCTTTTGTCATGAAGTATAATTTAATGTCAAGAGATAATTTAATTGTTCCTAACATGGAGGACGGAGCTGATGCATCATCTACTACAACTAGTGAAACAACCGCCACCGTCGCCAAACCCACCCCTCCAGTTGTTGCAAATACCACAGAATCTGAAGCGTAATTTTAAAAACATAGGAGGAGAAAGAAGTTAGTTGCTTTACGCCACTTTAAGTTAAAAAATGCAAGTTGTTCGATTACATACTAAGTTATAAAATATGTATATTATGTATATTCTTATCATGATGAATATCCGTGTTAATTGTAGAAAAGTTTTTTTGTGCATGCGTTTTATCATTATTATCAAAATGTCTCAGAGCTCACAAGGAATGTTAGTATATGCTTTTTAACATAAATAATTTTTATTATGTACTCAGTAAACTAAATGTACATTAAAAATCAATGTGTTTCACCAGGTTTTTTGTAAAATATTTATGTACAATATTTTAAGGGAAGGTTTTAATAATTTCCAAAAAAAAGTAATAATTTGTAAAAGTTTGATTCGATTTGATTCAAACACTTTCAAGTTTCACTTAAGTTGTCAGGTGATGTACAATTAATACGGTTTTCTGTTTCCGGTTGATTTTCCTTTTGTTCTGTAGGATCAGCGTTACTTACGCTTTCTAAAGCATCTTGTTTAATATCATTTGCTTCAGCTGCTTGAAGATTCAAAACTTTCTTTGGGTCACGGTGGTTGTAAACTTGGTATCTTGATTTAAGAGATAATAATGTTTTTAAAGATTTGATTATGTATCATGCAATTGCAGAGATAAAATAATTGCCCAAAATAAAGTCATTTTACGTATAACAAAAAACACGCTTACCCTTCTTCATCTTCACTTAATTTTTCTTGAGAAATTAGGATATAAATTATAGGAACAGATCTAGTTATCCGTATTGGATCCAATCCTTCCACCAGAGGACACCAAGTTTCAATAGTGCTATAATAATCATACAATTTTCATGAACATCAATTTTAAGTGACATTTTATCTTCACATGCATGCATGCTCATTCATTTTAATTATAAACGGGACCTATTTAATTGTACATTGTATTATATACACGTAACTTACCGCACTTGATTTATTCTGGTTATCTGATAAATTGGCTTTTTGTAATAAGTTTTCATGATCTCCACACAACTCACTGCTTTAGTTGTATCCCGACCCTGGGCGATAAAAACTATTTTTTTACCCGATCCGAAATTCTTCAAACCACGATTTACAAGTGTACGCACACGATTAGCCTTTCCTTCAATCTTGATTTGGAAATATGATGGATCCTTTTCAACATCAAAAGGAAAGGGATCTAAAACTTGTTCAATTAAGGGCTCGGGGTCATAATGCTCCATTTCCTTCTTTTGCAACATGCCAACTTTACTTCAAAAAATATTAGCTTGAAACTTTAAAAAAATCTAATACGCTCACGACGTTAACGTCTTAGGAAATTGACAACTGAAAACTGCAACCCGTTTAATTACCAAATTACATGCAATTTAAAGTACAGCTTCAGCTTTCAGCTGGCTGTAGTTTATAAATGAACCAACACCAACTTCAAAGAAATCATCTGTGTGTCTAGGTGCATCACCTGTTTCATACATCAACACTAACACTCACATAACATCCAATCCGACCGATCAAAGTACAAACAAGGCACACATGTTTACGTTTAGGAATTTTTAGGATAATGCACCTGAGTGTTCATTTACTTCAATTCTAAATAGTAGATTGCAAAATGTATACGTGTTTGTGTAATTAAATTTAAACTAAAGTACTTGTTTTAAAAATAGAGATGCATCTACTTAACAAACTAGCGTTTATAGTATACTTGTTGATCTAGAGGGGAGTGCGAAACAAACGGTAAGACTTCTTTAAAAAATGAACACACCGAAAACTATTTCATAACTGTAATTCTTCAATGATCCGATCAAGTGCTAAACTTAACTAATTAGTTTGATTAGAAGTAAATGAAAGGAATCGTTTATTAATTTTTGCAGATGAAAAGACGATTTCAAACTTGTCCGAAAGGAAAAGAAGCTATACATTCGATTTCACCTCCAGCTCGGTTCACGTACATCACGTCGACGTGGATTTAGTCAAAATAGTCAATCAAAGCTACTTGAGTTGGAGTTTTTAGTCGTGCGTTTGTGTTCCCAAAGTTCACTGCCTAGAGCCAGCCCTTATCAAATAATTGATACCCATTATCTACCTTTTACTATGTCATTGCATATCCTACGGCGTCACTCATTAAGACAATATTATGGACATGGACAAATGAGTGCGTTGGCAAATGGTGTCCAACAGGCTGGACTATTCTCCTTCGGTGGCTCCAAAGCTGAAAGGCGGAAGCAGTTCACGGAAAAGCTACTGCTAGGGTATAATTAATTATATGCGTATCATTCTATTCTCAATTGTAATATACAGGGAATCAAAAATGTTATTAATTGTTAATGGTTCCTTTGCTTTTAAAGGTATGGAATGGAGCAAATGTTTGACGTTGTCCAAGATGTGGAAAGGTACCAAGAATTCTTACCCTGGTGCCATACCTCAGTGGTCAAGTCAAGACGGAAAGATCTACTAACTGCAGACCTTGTAGTAGGAATTCCTCCAATTGTGGAGTCGTACACATCGAAAGTAACATTAAATCGACCGTTATTTATTAAAGCTGAATCAACTCAAGGGAAACTTTTTAATGAACTAATAAATATATGGAAGTTCGCCCCAGGATTGAAAGGAGTGCCACAGTCTTGTATTGTAGAATTTTATGTCTCCTTTGAATTCCGCTCAGCGTTGGCGTCTCAAGTGTCTCATGTATTTTTTAATGAAGTTGTAAAAGCAATGACCGGGGCGTTCTATAACGAAGCCAAAAAACGTTACGGGAATGCATCGGTGCCCAGTAGAAGAATAGAAATTATTGCGAGTAGTAGTAATGATAATGATTCTAATGACGGTAGAAAGTCTTAGCAGGATATATGGCGGCTCATTAGTGTAACTAGTCAATTCTACGAAATCAGTTAAGTTCTAAAATGCCTATTCATAAAATATTATGGTACTATTCACTCATGCTTAAAGCGTTAAGGCGCTCGAATTTCTTCAAATAAATAAAGTCTTGCCAAAACGAAAATAAACTAAGCTGCGATAGTGTATTGTGAATTTCGGTTTTCATTTTAAAGTTCATAAAGAAAATACTATGTTCATATTTTTATGGACTTTTTAAATCCAATATTATGTATTTCATTTGATGCATCACCAATTTATGGCTAAAATTAAAACTGCATATAAATACTGTTAATCGCCAAAAATGTGTCGTGATCGTAGTGAGTCATATCGTCAATTCAATCGTCATGTCATGTGCTTTGTATGCATAATGAAGATGCAGACTAGTCAGTCAGACCATAAAAATATGCAGCATGTTTGAAGCGTAAAAAACTGAGTTGTGTTTATGCAGCATGAAAGATCTCTTCAACTTTTGCGTATTTTGAATGTTCACAGTCATATTCACACAGTATTAGAGCATGTGTATGTGGGTGGATAGGATAGGGTTATGTTATGAAGCCTTACATTACACTTACAGCGCAGGCAGACCACGGACAGTTCTGCTGCATGGAATGACTAGAAACGAAGAAATTGTCAAAAAAATACACCGTCTTTAGCTCATTGGATTATGGTAGAGTCGTAATTTTTCAGTCATTAAATCTACGTCAATAGGTTTAATTGACTGTTGACACAATTGTTGCACATTTGCATGCACTGACATTCAGTATAGAGTATTACAGTCTCTAGATGACAATCGGATCGGAGCTTGGAACAGGAAAGACCTGAGACACCACCACCATCACCGTTTGTGTGAGATTCCAATGATTCCATTCCTCCATTCGGCAGTAAAATAGGTACTGCTTAATTTTGTAATATGGTCAGTCAATCTGCGTAGTGACATGTTATAGAACATTGCGAGAACTTAGTCCGTAGAGAGTAGACAGTAGTAGAAACTCGAGAACAAAAGTGCAAAATCAAAGTGGACCTGCGCAATTTGATTTTACTGATAAAACACATCGTGTGTGTGTGTGTTGGATTTGACACTTCATTCGACACTGACATGGTTTTGTGAAACTTCCTGAACTTTTTTCTGTGTTCCAATTTTCAATTGCAAATTGCTTAAATCAAACGGGTGGCGGTGGTTGTGGTTATACTTGGAAATGACCGATACAAAGGAATGCTAAACCTCTTCACATGTGCCAAAAGTAGTTTGGAGCTTTTAAAAGGCAGCACATCATGCGGTCCAGCAATTTGCAACCGAATTTAATTGAGGATGACAGTGATGATGGGAGTGAAGACATTCCAGAATTGCGACCGATTCAGGCCGTGAGGCAGAGTTTCCTAGGCCAGGTTAGTTTGCTTTTTTAACAAATTTGAAAATAGAGCCTGCAAAATATACAATCGGCAATTACTGTACATGTTTCAAATTATTTATTTAGATACGAACAGTGGGAAATGTTTCTTGTATGGAATGGAGCTTCATTGTTCTATCAGTCATCAGTATCATTTCCGGGTGTGCCTTCAACATTTACCGGATGGCTACATTGCCAGCAAAATCGGATGAATTTGTGTTTGCAATAGTCGTGCTGGTTAATTTGCGTAAGTGAAAGCATATATTAAAGATTGCATGTCATGCCGGCGTCCTTATTTCAAACAATACTTAAATGGCCTTTTCCAGTTAAATATAACTACCTTTTTGTTTGGTGAATGTAGTATTCTGTATTTGGTACCTGTTGCATGGAATTTTCCAAGAACAACCGTTCGAAATTATTATGTTTGTTGTGACTTCCTTGCTTCTCTCTCTATTGATTACTTTGAATTATGCTGCAAATGGGGATAGTGTTGCAGGGCCTGGACATTTAAAGCTGGTACTGTATTTTAGACAATGATATAATCTTATACATGCATCGCATTATGAGTTATGAATGACTTTTGACTGATCTCATTGATGTTTTATCCTGGTTTTGCACTCAGATACGCTTCATCGTAACGTTAATTCTAACGTTTCCAAATGCAGTATTGGGATTGAAAGTAGCCTGGCAGTATTGGAGTTCTGGAAATTTGATTTTTAAAACAGTTGGTGCTGACATGAGACTGCAAAGGATGTGCCGGACAATGTTCTTTGGCATGAGTTTACTTGTTTTTGATGCTCAGGCATTTATTTCTTGCTTGATTCTTATCATTGAGCGTGGAATCGAAGATTTGACTGACGAGGATAAAGTCATAATTAGCACTGGTGTTGCATTTACAGTACTGTGGCTGGCTTTGGGATACACAGCAGTAAGTTCGATCATTCATTACATACTATTTTTGACATTCGTTGTTGGCGTTTTCACCATTTTGTAGTGATTTTTACTGATGTCCTATGTATTTGAATTACGATTACAGATTCGAAAGGAAAATATGCAGTTATTATGGCTATTTTTTACCACAAGTATCATTCAACCTATCTACAGTATTTATTTACTTGTTGATGTAAGTCAAATATTTTACCGTACTCACAAAATACGAGAATACATATTCCAGTTCTTTTTGGCACTTTTCATGAAAATTCTGTTGTAATTTACAGGGTCTCCACGAAATTGTGGATAAGTATTCAACCATACGAACGGATTCTATATTCGTTGCAGGCACCGCGTTGGTCCTTGCTCATTTTTCACTTCTCGCCACACTTGTCATAATTGTTTCAAATTTTAACAAGGGGCTGCGTAACTCAGGTTTGATAATATGAAAACTAGTGAATAAATGCCGAAATTGATCATTGTTTCATAAACTGATTGTTGCTTTGTTTCGGTTAAATGTAGTTTACGGATATGAAGAAATACCTGGACAAACTTCTGTGCTTAACAACCCTCCTCAAAATAGGGATCCTCCTCCTCCAGCCTCTACCATACCATAAATTTGGACCATGAATGATAATGAAAAAATGAAAATTGACTCTCGTGTAAGTAAGAACCTGCTAGTCATACCGTATGACTGTCATATTTTTACATGGACTAGTGAATATAAAAAAGAATAATCTTCGGAATGATTTGACAAATAATTGACCTAAAATTAATTGTTTTGAAAACTTTTAAGATTCTAAAAGTTGGGCGAGACTGTTTAAATTTTAAATCTGTGATTTAAAGAAACCAACTAGTACACATACACTATAAAAATGTTCATGTATTTTGATTTTTCTCTTCATATATTTTCTATTTATATTTACGTTACATTTAAGAAGTATTGTCTTTATATAATTGATTTTTGCATATCGTTGTAGTATTATTTTTTGTCACATAAATATTATTATTGAATTGTACTATTTCAATATTTTTATAGTTTGTACTTATGAGTCATGATTGCTTTAATATAAATCGAATAAATAAGTCAGAATCGATTACAAAGTTGTAAGCACCATAATTCATCTTTGTTTGCTGCTTGTCATAATGCTGCCTATCGTTATCAATTTTGGTTTGCATCCACAAACAATAGTTATGAAGTATCATGAGTATGACTCATCACTGTTCAAGTCCTTAGCATTGCATTACATTGGTAAGATAAACTGGCAGCATAAGTTTTAATCTAAAACTAAAACATGCAATGAGTCTGTTGAAATTGAAACATTCAATTCCGGAGAAGAAAAGACATGGAAAATCTTATCCATCTGCGAAATTTTGTTATTACTATTACTAAAGCAAAAGTGGTTTATGCAACAAATATATCGTATTTCTTATGCACGTACATATAATGGCCAGAGCAGGTTGCATGTGAAACTGGTTTCCATTACTGACCTATAATGAAAGAATGCCGCAGTGGCATCACTTACAAATATATAATGCTAAATACTTCGTCAGAAGATAAACAACATACTTTTTAAACTCTGAATTTCCCCAACCACTTATATTGTTCAACATTTTTAACTTTCATTACGTAGCTGAAAGGGAAGAAATGGTTAACGGTGTGCCATGTTTGTGTGTCTGTCTGTTCCTGGGGCGTAGGGTCCTTTGCCCCTGGAGCTTTTAAAACCTTTTGACCAATTTCGTACGCAATTGAAGCCCTGAAATTGATTGAACTACAGGGGTCATGGGGCAACTTGAAATAGCAATTTAATAGCTATGATAAGTGTTTTTTAATCGATTAACTTTAATTACGAGAGATGCATACTTGCATGCATGCTTCTTCAAAGGTAATTGAATAGGTATTTACTAAATACTACATTGCATTCGTTGTTTGTTTACAAAATCAAAGTGGCGCTCATGCAGATAATAATTTATTCAATGTCACGATTCATTTTCCAATAAAAACAAGCTACCAAAAAGTTTTGTGCAAACAATATAATTGAAAAAATAGAAGCAGTAAGTATTTTAATTATACATCTTATTTGTGCAACATGCAGCTCATCTTTTTATAACATTAGTGCATATTTTAGACAAATTGTTGAATTCCACATACGCTTTGATCAAAAATATCAAGTTGATTTTAACGCCATTCCAATTTTTTTTATATAGAAATAAATTATGGCGTAAGTGTAGATTAGATATAAGGGTTCTAGTTAAGGAAATGAAATATGTAGGAGGGCGATGGATGGATGATGTATCCATATCAAATGATAATCATGCACTTTTCATTTCATATTATCAATTCGTCTTCATATTACAATTCCCAATCGATTCTTTTTCCATTGTGCCACCCCGATGTATGTAACAGGGAATCCAAATGATTAATCAATTAAAATGATTTAAGTATCACCACAACTTCCTGTTATCTCCAGAGATTTCTTGGGGCAATGTGATTCTTTCATTTCTTTTCTTTCTGGAACTCTCATCATTCACCCATCATGGAATTGAGAGAGAAATAAAAATTGAGAAATGACACAAGGAAAATAAAAAGTGATCAAATAAAGCCTGTTTGACCTGATAAACGTCGGTGTTGTTTGGTACACCACCCACATGCCATCATAGAAAGAAACTTCCCATTCATTCTTAACAAATGCATTTAATATTTACCCTAACCCTAAATGTAATCAAAAAGTTCATATGGCATAATATATTATGATTATGAATATGACACACAGTTTCATGTTTTAACTCACATTCAATATGATATTTTATTGTCAGTAAGACCGTGAAAAACTTTTTCATACAGCTTCACACGAACACATTACATTATAGTTTATGTATGGATATATACCTTCAAAATTGAAAATGCTTAGTACAGATAGAGTGAATTTTAGACAACAACTTTGAAAATGTGTGCATGCAACAGAATGAACTCATGCACTATTTTTATCACAAAATATATATGCATACCTTTTATAAAAACTTTGTCTGTAAGTCTATCTCACGAAGTTATATACAAACTGATACTCAAAAGCATATACCAGTTAGTTAAGAAACTGATCGCAAATAGGAGAATATATACCAAGACATGTGATACGATAGAGACCCAAGAATGAACAGCAGATCAAGTCTCTCATATCTTCAGTAAAGTATGTTTTATGTTTTGTTTTCTGTTTGGTTACTCAGCAGCTCTCACAGTTCTGTTTTGTTTGGCTCTTTTTACACACGTTCATTCGTTCAGTCACCTAAAAGAACTCAATTCAACCCTACTTTGTACATATATTCTCATTCAATATATCATATCATCACTACCACCATCATCACATCACATAAATACGCAACTGCTAACTCTGCTAACAAATATTTATGCTCTACAGAGTAAAACAAAACATTACTCTACTCACATGACTAAAGGATAATGGTATTCTTTTTTAATAGAAATTCGTAGTAGTATCGTGACTAGCGCAGACAAGGCAATTATGACGAATTTCATTCCTTCACAAAGAGTTCCTTTTCGTGGACGTTCTATCCTCATCACATTAACTGTTCAGCAGTGCAGTAGAGCTAAAGTGAATTACTCGTAATATTTTACAGCCACATTATAGCCTTCAAATAGTTTTTACCTTTAAGAGATAAATGGACAATTTAGCTGAAAAATTGTTAGTTGAATTAGCAGAAGCACAGTGATATCAGTGCTACGATTCTAGTCAAGTGGTCAGTGGTCACCTACATATACTGTATAGGTGCACTAAAGTGCAAGTGTGATGATTATTTTCCCTTTGAAACAGATAACGATTAGCAATGGAAATCGTGTTTTGGGAAAACAGAATAATAACTGTAAAATGGATTTTACTGTAGCAAAATTTATGAAATTTCTGTGATATTTTCACATTTCGTATTCGTAGTAATACCAGTGGACAGTGGTTATATCTTGAGTGTGTGCTAAACTAAAAGTCGAAACAGAGAAACATGAATATTTACAAATCATTGATTGATGTATGCAGAGCATGATGAAGAATTTTAAGTTATAATGATAAAATATCGTTGAACTCTTCATTCTGAATGAACTTTATTTAATGCATTTTTGCACCTGGGGAAACGCATCCCATGTCGAAGTAGAAGTTCAAAGTGTATAATTAGTGAATAATACGCAAACCTATCACAATGGATCATTCGTTTGATTACAGTCAAGAGTATGAAGATTCCTTTGCCGTTGTCAGCACTAGCAATCTTGCTGGTGCATCAGGCTCCGGCGGTCAATCCTCAGATCCTGATGCTTGCAACCAGTCAATTATTGTAGACAATGTAAGAAATAGTCTTTATCCTTTATTATTATATTACATTTACATATATGCATGTACATAAGAAACGAGGAAAAATGAAATACTAATTCAACAGAGCGATTATTGGATTGGGTGATAGTAAAAAACAAATACATATTTTTGTATGGTTACTAGTTTTTTGCATATCAAAATGATACATCGTATGTTTTGCTTTTCTTATTTTGAAAAACTAGTTATTTCTTGACTTTTGCATGCTTGATGGTAAAACTGTAGATACATCATGCTGGACTTAATTCTAGACCTATGCTAGAGCCATAGCCAGAGCTTCGAAGATATCCAGAAGTTGGGTTTGATGCTTCAGGCAAAAAAGTTTGCAACATGTTGGTATTGCAATTCGTGGTAATTCTATCGCATTGTTTGCATCATATCATCAAATTTTCGTTTCTGGTAATCATCATGATACCGAGATCAAAAATTATACGTCTTACTCTTACGTTTCTTTGAAAACTGAAGACATATCAATGTCAAAATACACACATCAATGTAAATATTTAATTACAATTGCATGCAAGTATTTCATGTATATGCACGCCTATCGAGTTTCCTGTGTAAAGTGTAAACTTTGGATTTCATCCAGCGTATCTGGTTTTAAGATGACAAAGCAGCGTCATTCGGTTTTGATGGATTCACACTTAACACATTTTTTATCTTTGGAATGGGATTATGCAGTCCACAATACATGCAATCCAATTTCCAAAAATATGTTTTAAGTTTGTCAGTATGATAATATTGCTTTGTCCCATTTTCTAATCAGCTACTAAATAATGACAGAGGAGCGACAAATAATGACACTATGGATTGCAAATGACAAGGCGGAACCAATTTTTTATGATGACATCATAAATCATAACACAAATGATGGGTTTAGCACATATAAAAGTCAAGTGCGTATGTATAAAGCACACACGTACACATGCTTATGTCAATTTGTCAATGAAGTGGGTATTCGTGCTCATACTGGGATTTCTAATGGCCGTCTATTGCATATTTTATATGAAATTCAAAAAAACAGTGATTAATCAGTATATATACCAATGGGCAATGGAGATTTTAAAACTTGTGTGCATGCAACATAAATAATTCACCATTTAGGTTTTCATTGCTAATATATCTTTTGCACTTTGCACTGGTGTCATTTTGCATACAATTGCAGTCGCACAAAGAAGATCAAACAGTAATCTAAAAAATTATTTAGGGTTTATAAATTCAAAATTCGAGTAGGAACAGATTAATATAAACGCCTAATATATTGGGCGTTGGGCGTTGGTTGTTGGTTTATCATTTCTTGGTGTGAAATTGAGACGCTCAAAGAGTAATGTTACAATGATATCTTCTTTCATTTTACTTAAATGTGATCTCGTGCCACATGGACATGACACTGCCAGTTTTGTGAATGAATGATCATCCTAATCTTTTATGTCATGTGATTGTGATGTCGTATGAAAATTCTTATCTGGCTAAGAATAAGAGTTTTGTCTTTTTGTAAGCAAGGAAGAAGTAACGCTTCATGTATAAAAATGAAAACATCACTATCAATGCTTACATTTTTTAAACTTGTAAATAAATTATGTAAAAATGATGGCGTGGGTGGTCATAAGTCATTATTGAAGTTAAATGTTGTGATCATACCACCCGTTTTCTGATGACGATATTGCTTAAAACAAAATTATGTACTTCATTCGGTGTAATCAATTAAATAAATATAAAACTTTTTTTAAACTTAGGTGGCAAAATGAATTCAAATGTGGTTCATAGTTCCGAATTTATATGTAGGCATATTGGCCAAGCTTGATAACCAGAAATCAAACAACATTATAATTAGTTGTTCACAAAAAATGAATTCAAAGAATTTAATAGTTTTAGCTTGAAAACGGCTGCACAGACATACTCAACAAATTTATAAAGTTGTCCTAAAAATTCATGCAAACTACATTAATGATTACTTTTAATCCAGACTGCGTAAATATTATTTTTCACAGCTGCAAAAATGTCTTAATGTCGTATGATCTTTTGACTTTCAGAGCGAGAAAAGTTGTAAGGATTTCCGTGTACATGAATGGATCCACCTTGTGTTCTCACTTATCACGAATTGCGCGTACTTGACCCTATCTGGATATCTGATGTACAAATATATGAGCGACTCAGATCATTATGTTATATCTACAGTGATTATCGTTAAATTTGGTAAGATTGATGAATATCAGATCGAAAATAATAGAATTGCAAATTTTCTGGCGTTATTAATAAAAGGTCATTTATGCATTTAATTCCTATTATGAACAGTTTTCTCAACGTACTTTCTGTTTCATGGAGTTTTCCGAGAACAGCCATTTCAAATTATTATGCAGATCATGACAATTTTCAGCATGTGGACAGTAGATCTCATTTACACAATGTACAATGTCGTCCATCCTCCGGATAGACTTGCGACCAGAAGAATGGATCCCGAAATGGTATTTAAGAATCATTGATCAGTTAATTGTTTATTAATCAATGAGTATGAGTAGTAGTTTTCTGTTTACTAAAATGTATGAAATTGTTTTACAGATCATGTTTATCACCAGAACAGTTGCGGTTGGCATCAATCTCATTACAGGCATTGCCGTGTCTTGGAAGTACTTCTCACTTGAACAGGCCATATTCAGAACGGTTGGAACGGATATGAATCGAGTTAGCATTTTGCGCAGTCTGTTTTTCGGATTCAGCTTAATGGTCTTCGATATGGAGATAAGCCTGTCGTCACTTTTACTCTTCTTGAGAAACGGGTTTTCAAATATTCTGGTCCATGAAATCGCCATAATTAGTGCTGGCTCAGTATTTATAATCTTCTGGATCTACCTTGGGTACCGCGCTGTATGTACGGAAAGCCAGGCTTTGACTTGGACATTTTATTTTGTCAGCATGATTCAGCCTGCGTACATTGTTGTACTTTTCATACGTGTAAGCTACACATTTATATGTCATAAGGAAATGAATAATTGATTGGGCATGTAGTTGAAATTTATTGTTTTCTTTTGAAGAATCTGAAATGGGCCGGAAGTAGTGAGCCAGCTCTTGTCGTGAGCAGCCACGTGATCTCAGTAATTGCTTTGGTGGCACATTTTGGAGTCATAGCCGCCATCATAACCGTGCACCACTTTTACGGAAAAGGTTTTGGAAATGCCTTGGGTAAGGATGAATTCTTTGGAAAATTATATTTTTAATGCATAAATAATAAATTTCTGAACTATAAATTCTCATACATACTTATTTTAATTTTAGTTGATGGAGTTCATGTGTCGGTCAAAAACAGCGCTGAATATGAAGAATTGCGTCGAATCTTATTTCACCCAATAAACCCTGTGCAAAGCTACTATAACCCGAATACATCCTCAAGAGCACTTTTAGTAAATGCTGAAGTGTATTAAATTTGTGACTACCAGAAGTAGTATGTTATGTAATTGCCATATTTCATGATAATTTTAATGATTTACTTTAAGGAATTAAGCAGAAAAATAACTTATTATAGCTACAGCTACATCTGCTTTTAATATCTTTGTATTCGTAAAACAAGTAATTTTAGCATATCGCAGTTCGTCAACGTTCGTGTACGTATCAATGTTATCAAGTCATCAATGAACTGTATTAGAAAACGCACGAGAGGTTACCGCAATGACTACCCTTTGTACTTTCATTTTAGATTCGCAGTAAGTCGTTAAGTTTACAGCAGGCAACTGTGCTAATTTAAAAATAATGTAGTGGGGATGTATTTAGACGTGTAATAATTTCGATTAAGTGAAGGACAGTGTTTATAATTTTTATCCCAGGACCATAGTGAAAAAAACCTTAACATTTTATATTCATATTAGACGCAGCAATGTACTACACGTTTATTTATTATGTTAATGCATAAAGTTATCGAATCAGTGATTCGGAGCAAAATGATTAAGTAACTAATAAAAGTTTTACTGTCAAAAATTTGAAAGTTTACCAAATAGTTATTCTATAGATTTTAATGGTTGGTGCTTTTAATTGTTTTGTTCACGTTCGGATCCTTTTCAGGAATGAAAACTGAGGAACAAGCCAACTTTAGACAGCCAATAATTCAATCGATTTAGTGTTATGTAGACTGTTTTATTAAATTTTATGTTCTGTCCTGTGTTTGAATTACCATTTATCATATCATTCATCGCAATTTGAAGTAGTACCTATGCTATGGATGTATATGAGTATGCATTTCCATTACCACAAAGTGACAAAAGTACGGTGATATAATTTCCAATTGCATAGGTGTTCATCACACAGGTGAGGTATGAGATGAAGTTTACTATTCATTTGCTGGTGTGAATGCGAAACGCATATTTCCTTCATTTGTTGTACCGACCCAATTTTTGGAAATACATCACATCATTACTGATTTCCACTTTTACCCATCACATATACGCACACAAAACGATTACATGTACAAATTGTCGTTTATGTGTTAAAGTAGCTGATTTGCTGAACTATTTACCTTTTCATATCGAGACTATTATCGATCGCGACTCTTGCTCATTGCCAGTCGCCCATAATGAAACACATCGGCAGGTAAGTATGAGGATATCATTTTGCATATTTTTAGAAAACACATTAAGCACGAGTTGGTGATGCAATACATGTAATCAGTAATCAAGCATTTTCATGTGTACAGGATGTATGGAAAAAAGTTTATTTAGTTTTGCTTGTTTTGGTTGTAAGCTAATATATGAATGCTCACGGAATCAGTATACAATGAGTCATTTCTCAAATTCACACCATTTGTTAATTTTTGAATTTCTAGATTCGTTTTCATTAATAAACCACATAACCCCGAGTAATCGTATGTGATATTTTAGAAATGGACAGAAAAAAGGCTAAAGAGTGGGGATCTGATATTATCAGGACAAAGATTTCTAGACAGCCATACATTTTAGAGGTTTTAAAATTAAATTTTCGATTGTAGATATACAAAGATAAATAAATCTAACATCATCATCATAACTTATAAGTTATAACTTTCATTTAATGTGCATGTGGTTGTGATACATAAATTTTAGAAAAGGACATGGTGGGACTTAAAATATTGGGAATGGATTTTCATTTTGTTTGCACTGATTTCCATATTTGTCAGCATTGGATTCAGCATTTACCAACTAACCATCTCAATTATCGATTGCGACAAGAAATTTATATTTCCAATTTTGGTTATCCTGAATAATAGTAAGTTATTGACATACGCATTTATATACAAGCATGCCTGCATACATTTTGCTTTCTTTCATTAATAAAAACTTACTTGGTTTCTTTTATAGTATTTTCAGCGTATTTCCTTTGGAATGGGGTAATGGAAGAATTACCATTCAAGCTACTTATACAGCTTATAATCAAAACTATTACTTGGGTTTTCGATCTCATCTTCTTTCTGATGCCAAGCAAAGAAGCTACACTTTCCGAAGAAACTGAAACACAACTCGAAGTCCGACAGGTACATTGATTGCAATGCAAAGTTGGAATATCAGTTAAGGAAATGCTCCAGAGCAAAGTTTTCGAGACAGTATTTCATTCTAAGAGCGGATGTCAATGAAATTACCAAATCACCTTATTACATATTTCGTGCCATTAGCCATATACAAATGTATGTTCTTTTTTCACACAGCTCCGTTTCTACATTTCATCTGCTATGCTTTTCCTAACCCTTACATCCGGTGCATTTGCCATTTATCAATATTGGACATCCAACATTGCTATTTTTCGTACAGTAGGTACAGAACCAAAGTATGTAAGACTGTGTCGCATGTGGAACTTTTGCCACAGTATGATTCTCTTTGATGCTGTCGTATTTCTCACCGTACTTTTTCATCTTTGCAACTTCCCCTATTTCGTTGACTCATACGCGACATACTACTTGCTGCCGTTGTGGATCCTAGCGATGGCGGCTTATGTAGTTCTTGGTATTAAAGCCGTAAGTCGCATCAGAAATGGCAGTTTCTTTTAAAATGCAATATTGAATATGCTTCAATCAAATCCCATTTACATCAATGAAACAGTTACATTTTCAAAAAGGAATAATCCAATTAGTTTACTTTTTCTATATAATCTAATTGAATTTTTCTTAATACTTGACGTATTTACAGATTGAAAGGGAAAGCCGCATGCTTACATACACTTTCTATGTGGCTAGTCATTGCCAACCCATTTTCATCATATTTATGCTTGTCAAAGCTTCGAGAGTAAGTTTATTTTAACATTTCCGAAAAATGATACAAGCTTGCTTTCCATATTTCGAATAAAAGACGCAGAGTTTTTAACAATTTTGTTAGTTTCCTTAATTTTATTCCGAATTCTGGTTTTTATAGGCGTCTTTAGGTTTGTTGCTGTATGTTTCACTTTATGTCACTTCGTTAACCAGCTTCCTAGCACATATTGGACTCCTAGTATCCCTCGTACGGCTGCAGAACTCTTATGGAATGGGCCTAAAGCAAGCTGGTAAGAAGAAAAGGGAAATGTGTTAGTTTTATTTACCTACATACATGCAATTGCATACATTATTCATTAGAAAAATAGTATTAAAACTAGAACCCAAAAATCTCAAACATTTTGGCAAGCCATACTCAATAAAGTATTCATTGTCAGTGGACACGCACCTCCGATCATGAGTTTGGCTTGTCAACAACAATTAACCTAATATATCCCTGATATATGATACTTTACTTCGCAATATACTGCTATCAAAATATTTTGGGAAGTTAAAACAACTTAATATCTTTAATGGATAGCTGCCCGAGAGGAAGAAAGAAAGCAGTTGATGACAAACGTGGACAATTTGTCAGGCAAAGACTACGCTATACAAATGACACAGGTCACTAATGCAAATGGACGACCACCGCCGACAGAAACGGAGCTATAATTTTACCAACGAATGTAATATTAACTTATTTTATAGGATATTAACTTGTTCCAATATTCTCTTAAGTCAATTGCCAAAAAAACATTAAATACATATCATTTAATTAAATTATAAAGATTTTATTATGTTTATTATTTCATTTTTAAATTATAAGTTACACAGCATCATACAACATGTTTAAAGTAAATTATAATGGACATGAATCAATTTAGTATCATTGAAAACAATGAAATATATCACATAAAAATAAGAGTTCAGGTTGCTTTCTTCATCATTTAGTTTACTTGACCTTCTCATTGCTCCTCAACAACATCAGCAGCAGCCGCAGCGGCAGGTACATCCTGGTTTTGAATACCTGTACTCGAGCGGGCTTTGATTTCGCATGTAAGCTCTCCAGACTTCATAGCCATTGTGAAACCGGTTTCAGTAGCAGTGATGATAGTTTCCACATTTGGTCCTTCCTCACAAACTTGAGTCATTTTCATCTTTTTCCCGTCTTCGAGAATCTCAACACTTGTCTGCAATTATTTAGTTGAAATAAATAGTTTACAGATAAATAATACAAAAGTCTACAAACTATCATCAAAGAACTATTTTAAAAGAGAGATAGTGAAGCTGTAATTCAACCTGGCAACTTCTGGCGTCATACGTCTCATCCTCGAATTTGTCCGAAGACACGAAGCTTATTTGCTTCGTCTTGAACACAGACTCAGATGATACAGTCCAAAGCTTGGTTTGTTCATTGTAACCGATCGTGTACGTAGGTTTCGCCACGGTCTGAACTTTGCGGAGCACCAGTCCGACACCTTATCAAACAGCATAATTACATATAGCTTGTAACGTGGTAAAAGCGTGAAAAGTTAATAATACATAGTTTTACCGATAATTATTACCTAGACCTTTCAAATACTCGTCAATGTTATCCGCAGAGTCGAATTCGAATGTTCCAACGAGTGGTGGGGTGACCATCTTGGAAAATTATCGTGCAAGTACTTCGAACGAGTCTCCTGATTTGATAAGTATAAAAATCGAACGCGAACGACAGACAAATCGTGGGAAAAGTTCGGATGCATTCAATCTAGTCTAGAGTTTTATCATGAACTACGTTATCGAAAAAGACATTCAAAATATTTCAATTCCAAGCATAAAGGTTGTTTTACAAATTGCATGGTAACGAATGATTTCCCTTCAATGATGCATCATGCATCACTGTGGCTGTGACGAAGCTTCTTTGGCATGGCATGAAGACCATAAACCCTCTTTTCCAGCCATTTGCAGTACATACACAGTTTTGATTTAGGTTGCTTATTATTGATATGCAGACATGCAAGGACCGTTCTTAAATAATAAGAGTAAACCCATGAATCTTTAAACTCGATGTGAACCAGCTATAACTAGGCTCGCTATCGAATCATGCATACACATGAATGAATGTGACTAGAAGTACGCTTTGCTTGCTTATTTTTTATAGTAGACAGAAGAACTAAAGCCATACATAACGATTTGTAATATTCCTATTTTCGTTTTCATTCAGAAAATCAAGAAACAGACTTTCGTAATACAATACAATCATAAATTATGCATTCGGAGTTAAAAAATATGATATTGCTCCCCCAAATTAAGGCGTTACGCACAATTATACATAAGTCTCATGTGTATTTCATTGAATGTCGTCTGAATAAATTAGAGTTTGAGAAAAGGATTTTCTATCAATACCATTATTATTGTAATATGTATTTTTTAATCTACAGAATGAACCTTTTCCGTTGACATAATCTGTGACACATAAACATTCAATTATATAATTCAGTAAATCTATTAAAATGTTTCTCACAATAAATGCTTCCTTTTCCAAACCATCCTCAGTAAAATTCTACGTTTAGTTTATGTAAGTAACGCGAACTATTTAGAGGTTCTATTTGCCTAAATATTCGGCCAGCTAAATTGCGTACTAAAGTTTGAAGTTTTAATACTATTATCAGGCGACGTTTGTGCATAAAAGTGATACTTTAAAATCTTCCTTATTTCCGTACTCATTAAGCCTTTTAGTAAATCAACAATCCAAAACTATCCCCTAATTTAATTAACGCATTTACAGATACATTGTAATGTTAGCAAAAGACTGCAGACATAAAGTAGTTACCGCATTTTGTTAAGAGCATAATAATTTATTTGGATGTACTCCTTGGACAAAAGCAAAACTTTCCATAAATTAATAGAATTCATGTCAAATACGTAATAGCTGACATTTGATAAAGTTGCGCCCAGTAGATGAATTAATACACAATTTATGAATTAATACGGTAAATGAGAAGGCTCCTAATTTTTTGATCTCATGATCGTCAGCTGCCAGTCATTAGGCTTATTACCGATGAAAATATATTCATCTAATTCATTATAATGGTAAATCGATATCAATACTAACAGTATAGTTTTTTAACCGACAGTCACGAAACACAAGTCAAAAGTTTAACACGGAACAAGTTAAGACACCTTTGTACTCCCCAAATTCATAACAGAAATAAGCAATAAAAAAGCTCAACTAAAAATGTAGCAACATGGCTGAGTGAGTTTCGTTAAAAAGAAAAGAGCTATTTGCGTTTTAAAAAATCTTTGTTTCAAACACGGCATCCTATTTTATGCGTACATGCATGCGCTGGAACAGAAAAGATTTTCTTGACAAGAAAGATCACATCAATCTTTGTTTAAAAGAAACTAATAGATAAAATATTCAATGCAAATTAGGTTATCATGAACTTCACAGTTCATATTTGCTTTTTACCGATAAGAATGCAATGAAAGCAATGAAACCTTTTAACAAGTTCTCGTTACTAAAGACGGCGATATTATTTGTGTATCTGAGATAATTCTAACTGCACTAGATCTAAGTATATAGCTCTAAACAAGTAAGGTGTGTGCAAGTTCAAAAAGATTATAACTGAAAGTACAAATTGGGTGATAATCATTGCTAATTCATTTACACGACAGGAGCACACACGCACGCCAGGTTGAACTTGATATTTTATCACTCTTAAAAAAACTATCAATTTTTAAATCAAGTGGACATTGGTTCGGACAACATTTTCCTTGCACAACCACATGAATAAGTTTGAACCATGTGGTTGTTATCCGATTGTCATTTATGATGTGACAATGTAATCGACGATTGATCAATTCAAGCAATACAGTTACGTAATCCAATCTGACAGATTATCTGCCAAGTGCAGACACAAGGATACTCGCAATATTTTACATCATCTGCAAAAGTTGAGTTTGAATTGGTTCATGTGAAAGTGGCATCAGCAATGGCAAGCATGAATTTTTTATAGTTCTATAAGACATTAATTAAATTTGACCTTTAATGTGAACGCATTTTAAAGCGTACTTTAAAGGAATTTTTAGTGTCACTTGCAATTGAGTATCGTGCTCGCTCGTGCACTTAAACCTGAAGACTTTGTATTGCGTTTGTTATTAATTTTTTCGCTGGTGAAATGGAAGACGACAGCAATATCAACAAAAATGGGAATGGCATAGTGAATCATGGGTTTACCGTGGAATTCAGTTCCGAGGACGAGGATATTTCTGATGTGGATGTATCCAACATTGCGTTTACTCCAAGAGCATCAGTTTTTTCTTGTGCTTCCAGCACTAACAAAACGGAGCTGACCCCATCAGTACCCATTTCTAATGTATTATCTACACCCACCGACACCATTACCAAATCCATCCAAGTGCATCCAATTTCAAGTGGTAGAAATAATGCTGGAGAAAAAGGGCAACCCGATTCCACTTCAACTCTTTCGTCAGCATTACCAGCTACTACGTAAGAGAAGACAAGCTAAATTTACTTTTCATGTACTTTCGTACTACATGGTAAAGCGTTTCTTCATTTTTCATTTCTTCCACGAGAAAACTTGTTTCTGGTCTGGGTTTTGTGGTGTGGTTGGTTGGTGAGAATTCGATGAATGTTTGGGTCTTGTCTGTGGAATATTTTTGCATCGTACCAGTCATACCCATCCGCTCACTTGTCTTTTTGTATTGTTCCATACTTGACGTTCTTTAAACCATGTTTCGTGTTTCAGGGAAAGTCAGCAACAGCAGAAAAGTAGCAATACCGGTGACAATGCACAATCTGCAGCCATGCTTCCAGCAAAAAGCATACTTCAAACGGAAGCCGTGTCGTTGATTCCAAATGGGGCTACTGGGAAGAACACAACTGCGGAAATTAAAAAATCCAGCGTGACTGGTCTTAACAATGGACTTGACAATAAGAGCAATGATGTTCATCATTCCAAAGAATATTTTCGAGATGTGAGATTATCATTAGATACTTCCAAACCGGTTATTGGAGGCGATGAACTTCCGTTTCATAGTAGTATTAACAGTAGGAAGAGCTACTTGATCAATTCAGATAGTGACTCGCCGTGTGAAAGTTGTTCAAGAGTTGTGTTGGAACATTATCAAAAACTGTTAAAATATGTTGTCCAACGTCCTCTATTCTGTTTTTCTGTGTGGACCATGTTTTATGTATTTTGGGGGGATGATGCATTGCCTGGAGGCTCGTTATTCGCTTTAACAATTTTGGAATTGACTGCGTTGTTTTTAGGTAAGTTAATTTTCATAATAGACTAATTTGGCTCATTAAGTGTTCATTGTTGCACTAGATAAAATATATTTCTCAAGGACACCCTGTAATAAATTGTACTTTTTCATTTTAGGCTATGTAGCCGAACTGATAGAACTCCCTGGATTACTTGGTATGATGGCTGCAGGGCTCATTCTACGAAACGTACCTTATATTGATGTCGCAAAAGACTTTAATTTATCTGTCTCTTCACCATTAAGGTTGGTACTGGTGTATATGCTTTCATTTATGCTTATTAAAGCATTTAATAGAAGCATATTTAAAATGAATAAAACATAAAGAAAAGCAAGAAGCACTCGACAATTAGTGAATATAAACAAACGACATAACAAAAAGGTCTCAAGAAATAAACTAGTTGATGATTAGGAACGAAAGTAAATATTTGTAAAATTTAACAATTTAATATTACTAGGCTTATTTTGATGTAAGTATATTTTTACTCTAAAAAATCAATTTACCCCAAGGCCAAAATTTTATCGTAGAAGGCATTGGCATCATAAAGTAAATCCTGTTTACTCTCTTTCTCCAGCTGCGGCTGAGATAGCGTTTTCTATTAAGAAAAGATGATTTGCGTGTTTTGGCCACAATATAATGTCATGAGATCTGGCAAGGACAATATTTTCACCAGACAAATCCATCTGCTTGCATTTCGGACCTAGGGCATTTTCCATTTTGGTTTTACACATATCCGAAAGGAACGTTTTTTGTTACAAACACTACCAAGAAAAATAGTGTGTACACAATAAAAAGTAAACATGTCTGCATACTTATTTTGTGGAAATCATCATCATTGATATCAATCGTTGTTTGTTTTCCTCAAACTGCATTCTTGTCACACTTGGTACAGTAAATATAGAATACAATAGGTCTGCAAAGATTGTTTTGTTGTCTCTTGTTGGACTTCTTTGGTAGACTATCAACAATGCATAAGAAAAGTAAGTTTTCACTTTTTCTCTTCTAGATCCGTTTCAATCGTTATCCTGCTCGTGAGAGGTGCTATGGGTGTTAATCCTGTGAATATAGTGAAATTTAAAAATATTATCCCTCCATTGGTTATTGGAAGCTGTGTCCTTGAGGCTTTAGCTGGATCTGTTGCGGTATATTACATCTTGGATTTTCCTGTAGAATGGGCTGCGCTTATGGGGTAAGTGAATCACGTAAACTACTGATCTGATCTGTATGATAAGACTGATTACACAACAAACCGAAATAATAAAAATATTGGGGGAAAGGATGTTGATTTCCTCTCTTCGGAAGTTCCACCGAAAACTTTCGTTGTATGTTGTCCTTGTCACGAGCTTTTTTGTAAAACATACACTTGTGTAATAATCATAATAATAACAGAGATGAATGAAAATGGGGATGATGGAAAAAGTACATATGGCGAATTCGAGGAATAATGGTCATTATTCAATCCATAATACTAGATGCATCATGTCTGCAATGTCAGGAGTAGCTGTACTACCGTATCTAGCTCCAACAGAAAAGCATCTTACATCGAAAGCTGATCTTTGCTCGCCTTCACGGAATTATCAAAATGTTATAGCCATCGTGCGAACCGCTTGTGGATTGGATGCGATGATAGCCATTTGCATGGCAGATGTGGCATTGGGATTTATCGTTTCAGAAGGTACATGAACAAATGAAAGATATCATAATCATGACTTTTTGCAAAGAAAACAAATATGTCACAAGTTGGAAAAATCAGTTTGATCATTATTATCCAAGATTCGGAGATGAGATACATGAATAAAATAGAAAATGGTGAAAGTCATTATTGTGTCCTTCGTGAAATATTGAAATTGGAAAACATGGGATTGTAGTAACTTGATATCCATATTGTTTTGTTCCGGGGTGAATGATCGTAGGTGATGTGAGCCAAGGCGTCATGAAAGGTGCCGTGGAAGTCATTATTGGAGGAGCTTTTGGAATTGCTTGGGGACTTCTTGCTGGATTTCTACTTGATGGGGTAAATGCACTACATTTTCATTCCGTAGTAAATTTCGATGCAAACATCCGCAAAGTTTGGAAAGTATACGTTCGAATTTTAAATGAAATAAACCTGGAATCGAACTGTTTTTCTAGACATCAAACAATGAGAAAAGATCAATGACCATATTGTCATGCGGTGTTATGTCATTTATGGGGCTCCCAAAAATTGGATATGGAAGAGCGGGTAATGCCATAAAAATACGTATAGAGTTTCATAATCTTGCCAACTTACGTGTATGGAACGTGGTTGTAATTTAAAAAGCAATTTGGTTTTTATTCCCGAATCGTCAACAGCTCCACTGGCAGTGTTTGCAGGTGTCTTAATTACGACCACAATTTGGAAGAAGAGGCAGGTTGGAGGAAGCAATAATGTAAGAATGATTTCAGCGAAGTTGAATAACAAAATAAATGAAAATTTTATCAGCATTGCTCCCTTGTGTCATATTGCCCCAAACTCAACAACCATGATGGCTAAATCAACACTAGGTACTGTAAATTGTTTGTTTACTGATTAATATGCATGCTTTTTTTCTTTGATGAACTAGGAGCAATTAGCTGCTACGTATACCATACTTTGGTACATGTTTCAACCACTTCTCTTTGGTATAATTGGTGCACGTACTGATTTCGACCGAGTAGACTGGACAGTTGTATGGAAAGGATTAATTTGCCTTGCAATAAGTTTATTCGTACGCTTTTTTAATTTTAAATTATTATTTGTTTCTTAACGTCAATGATTTCAAAAAAAAAATTCACGTCGTAGGTCCGGTTTATCACCACATTTTCTGTAACTACTATAGCTGGAGGAAAGCTCTCTGTAAAAGAACGAATTTACATTTGCATAGCATGGATTCCGAAAGGTACTGTGCAAGCGGCCCTTGGACCTCTCGCTTTAGACACAGTAATGGGTGCTGATAATCTGGCATCCCCCGACGTGTATGAGGATCTAGGGTATAAAATAATGAACTTATCTGCAGTTACGTTTATTGCAGCGGCATTGTTAGGAAGTCTTTCTTTGAGGTTTATTGGACCTCGATTATTATCTCAGAAGTGAAAAAATCGCCATTTAAAAAAGTTTATATCCTAATTTTAAAATGTAGTGTTGATGGTAATATCTGCATTGTAACTTTAACCTGACTACCATATATTACCATTTGATGTAAGTTTAGTAATATATTATAATATATATATATACATATTTTCCGTATTAAAATAAATAAGATAATGCCATTTAGCATATAGTGCAATTTGACAATAGTACGCACATACTTACCTCAACGCGTTGAAGAAAGGGTAAAGATGTGTAGGTATGAATGATGCTATTATTCCGGGCTAAAAAACTGTAAACGCTGGATATAATTTCACTTTCAGCTATATAATGTACAATTCATTTGATTTATGCTTATGCATTCGTGCCAATAGTACCTGAAATTTTGAGCTGGATTTTAAAGTTTCAGCGTGCACATTTATTTAACTTCGTTTGATGACTGTTATAATAATGCATTATAATGTAAAAATTAAATAAATTTTTGTAATTGACCATCTAAGCAATCTTGAAAATTAAAATATCATTTATGAGACAATATAACAACTTCGTAATTGTGAGTGAGCATGAGCATAGTATACGGTATACATGAAACATTAGCATAGTGAAATGAAGTCAAAATCAAAAGGTTATCATTTGTGAAATTTATTTATTACAGATACCTTGTTTGTTTTACATCTATATATATTATATGTTCATATAATATTGTATATGTCAATTACATTATGTATCATTTCATATTCATATATATAGTAGTACAATGTAAACCATAATAATATAATCATCAACAAATGATGAGTTGTACCTCAGTAGTACGACATACATAGTACAGTAATGCATTTTACGTAAACGTACACATTACAATACAACTGTAAATATTTCAAGAGCATACATACATATAATTATACATTAAATCTAATATCTTAACATAAAAGACAATCGTTTCAATATTAATATTTTCGGTTTAATATTTCTGATTTTGCGATATTCTTCCGCAACGAATCAATTTTGGATTTCGATCATCATCATCAACGTGTCTGGTGCTGAGAGTTTTATGCATAGAAGTATCATCTTTAACCTACCTAAAGCGATGCATCATTATCCTCGACAATCGAATCCGCTCATTATAATAAATTTCCCCTTCATATGAAAACTTTCTGGAGATGTTTGTATTGTAGTGTAGTAGTAGTATAGTGACTGCTACCCCTATCCAATTTCAGAATGATTAAAAATTTCTCTCAAAATTTAAAAATCCTTCAAAAAATAAAAGATAATATTACAATATATGGTTCACATCTCAAAACACGATGATTTTTATAATTTTTCGTCTTAAGATGATTTACAATGCATCGCTTGCACAAATCAGAAATGAGACAGGTGTGCAGTATTTTGCTAACGAAGTATTATCTCTTCTTGTTTTAATCATGGTTTTCATCCTGTCATGTATAAAACAACCAGACCTTCATTTGTTGCTTTTTTGTCAATATAGGTAAAAAATTAACTAAAAGATTTTTTCTGAAGCTAATAACCATTTTTTTTCTATTCTTCAACAAGATTAACTAAAATATCGCTTAGATAATCTTTTTAGTCACTTTTCATTCGCCATCAGATTTGTTTTTAAGGTGCTTAACCATTGTTTAAATAAATTACGAAGTTATGCAGCAACTTTTGTATATAATTTTTTGTTATCATTTAGTGTGCATACATACATTCGTACTCATGTATTACAAATTTGCAAATAACTTATTATGTGCACAATAGGTAAGTTTCCTCTCTTTTTTGCACCATTTTTTATACAGCTAATTTTTTATGTACATAATATCGTAAATAGTTTATATATCTCTTAATACATTTAAGAAAAATGGCAGTATTATAATAGGAGTTTTATGCGTTTTTTATATATGATAATAATTGCACATACACATATACATTACATTTATACAATATTTTATTACTATATCAAAGTGTATTTTGTTTTTAAAATGACAACAAGCAAAATTGCTCTAGAGCTCTGTAGTGCCCTGTGTGTAGAAAAAGTCAGCCAAGAAAAACACAACGGGCATAAATAGTAATAATTTTCCAAGTAGTTTTGTTAATACTAAAAACGAATTAGGGAAAGCAGTGAGTCATATATGTACAATAGATCTGTAGATGAAAAAATTGCGTGGTTGTTGATTAAGAGATGTGTCTCATCGGCAGTAGTATATAGTGTTTCAAAAGAAAGAAAACAACGATATATAGCTTTTTTCACTAATATAATTAAAGACTGTTTTGATGGCAGTGCGTTTATATGAAATGACTGGTGTATGGAGTTATATAAACATACACACACGATCAGATATTGTATAACCATATTGTTAAGAGTAAACAAATAAGCTCAATTAAATTACATTTCTTTTCTTTATAATAACAATTATGAACAGTAAACTAATTGAATGGGCGAAGTCGTTAGCTATATAATGCAAAAGAAAAAATTAAATTATACAACACAATGACAAGATATTTTGTTATAATGAAGGTTTCAACTTCTTTTATATACATAGAGAGAACACGATATTGAAACATTCTTTTTTTTTGATAGCATCTCAACTTCTCAAGTCATCACATCACATCAGCAGAACAACAACTTAGCAAAAAACTGGAAGAAAAAGCTATTTCACATTTTGTATTTCGTCTTTTCGTCATAAACATGAGTTATTACCTTTCACTAACTTACATCATGAATACAATTTATTTGCTGTGGATTGTGCAACCAGTTTAATAAAAATTACTTCCGACAGAAAAAAGGGCTATATATTATTTTCGCACGAAATGAAATATAAACTCCAATCATCAACACCTCATCTTCACGTGTCTGTGTATTTATTGTGCTTCATCTTCAGTTTTTTTATGTTTTCAAGCATTAAGTGTATTTATGTAAGGGAAGAAATTGAAAGAAAATAATGTTATCAAGCTTTTTTTGTATCCAGCATGAATTGCTTATTGACTTCATGTATTAAAAAAGGTGTACAAGACGGGCTTTGTCCATCGTTCTCTTCATTGCTATTAATTATATAAAAGCGACATTCTCCGTGCGACATAATTTTTTCTATAAAATGTGTTATATGCTTGTGTTTTTAGGTATTTAGAGTTGATAGTTGATATAATATGTAAGTGTATTATATTAAATTTTCTACATGAATTAAAACTCAGATAAATACTAAGTACAATGATTAGGTACATAAATACGAATAATTTGGTAGCAGCAGATCAACATCAAAGTACTTTTCAATCAAATATTGTTCAAAGCCAAATTCCACATTTATATTTTTCACGGTGGCTTCTTTCCTTTTAATTTGCAAAAGCACAAACATCATCCATCTTTTAGAAGCTTCATTATATACTTTCCTTTAATTTTCTACAGTAGCTTAAACTAATCAAATCAACAAACTCACTTTCCAAAAACAAGAATGTTAAATAGACTATCTTTTCTAAGAACACACACGACAGCTTTCATAAAAGCCATACAACAAGAGTATAAAAATCTGTAGTTTTAACTGTGCAAGCTGGTAAATGGTGAGTGTAGTGCATACATTTTGGTTTCCGATTCCGATTGATCTATAATATTTTGGCACTAATTCAAATAATGTCTACAATAATAATTTTGAAAACAAAATTGTATGTATGTTGTATGTCATCCATGAGCTCTCGTTATTGTTAAGAACTAAAATGACGTTTTCCTTTCATGTTTCCCTTTCAGTGTCATGTAATTTATTTCCCTTTCAAAAATCAAACCGAACATTTTCAGACTTATTCGCTTTTCTAACTTTTTTTGCTTTCACATCAAATTTTATGGTTAATAGCACCAACACCTTTATAACATTCCTTCTTTTTTTATGTGCATCCAAAATATTACTAAAAGGGAGCCTAAAAATTAACAAGTTTTGTGTTTTGTATAAGTCTGTTTTGTGTCTACATAAAGTTGTCTCATTAAAGGATAAATACATTTTCGCAGTAAGTAACATCTTTTAAACTACATAAACATCCAATCATTCACAAAAATTGTACAATATTTAAATACAGTTTAATAAGACAGCACCGTTGAAATAACAGAATGCTGACCAGCAGCATGCTGCACCATAAATATAATCATTTGTCGTTTTATTTTTTGTAGAGTTTACTCAACAACTCATTCTGGCAAACAAATCTTTTTATTTTTGCAAATCAATTGCCTGCAGGAAATGATGACAGGTTTTTTGGAACACTTTATAGACAGTGACGAGTTAACTTAACCTGTTATGTTAACTATCACGTGTGACTTTTTAAGCAAAATTACAATTAAACTTTTTTATAGATACATATATAAGTAATGCTTAAAAGGTGATTCCAAAATTACATCTAAAATGTTGCAGAATGCAATTCAGTCACGAGAATGCATCGCTTCTAATCTACAGCAAAAAGTACGTATGTAGATCAAGTTTTAAGTTAACGATAAACTGTGGTGCATTATGGGCCTAAGTGTCTGAAAATCGCATTCATTGGTGATCTCATTTTGGTTTGTCGCCAAAAAATCAACTTTTTACACCTTAACATATTATAACTTAAATCTCCTTAATTGCATTGGATTAGAGGGAAGTCATTTATTTTGTTATCGCAAATATAGTGAAGATCAGCAGCATACATTACTTTTTTACGTACACAATCAGTTTGGTTTTTAAGTATGCAATCAACAAGCCTTTTTACTATTTTGTATGAGAATCAGCCCTCTCGTCTCGGTATAAACTGCTAATCTAGAAAATACCTTTCAGCAAAAGTAATAATGATCATGCAATAAACAGAAATCTACAATTTCAAACGACTGATAGCCTTGATTTAATTCTCACCTTTCCCCAATAACTTACCCGAGAAACAGTTCATATTACAAGAAAATTGAAAATGTATCCTTTTACGATCAATTTTTTCCCTACTTGTGTCTTATGTCATCATCATGACGGTGTTCATTTCTGGAAAGGATTCACGTTCTTTCGTCGGTCAGGAGAGTTAAATGAAATGAAAGTGACATCAAAGAAACTCAGAAATTCCTTTCTCAGTTTATAAAAAACAAAAAAAAAGAAAGAATTTTCCAGAGGAAAGAAAATAATGTTAAATTATGTTACGTTCTCAATAAACATGAAACGGAGCAACTATCATAAAAAGTAATGTTGAAACCTGAGTGTGTATTTCCAATGCAATGCAATGCATGTAATATATGGCTGCTGTTCAGATCAGAGCTTCATTGGACATGTATTTAGATGGTTTTGATTTTGTAGAGGGGATGGTTTATATTTTTTGGATGCATAATCATACGTAAATATGTACTTTGACTACCTAGCTTTTTTAGTTATTAAATATATACTATTTTTGAATTTGTGCGTACAGTTTGGATAAGTTTAGCGCGCTGGTTTCCTGCTTGCTGAACTGTTGAAAAATGAGCCTTTCTCTTCCCCCGCGATTTTCTCTCGTAGTTTTTTTGTTTTAATTTCATTGAACTTACTATCTAATTGTGCATTTTTCGGTTTCGTTTTTTAAGTATGTTTTACTCCTTTTTTATAATCATTTCACCTCTGCATTGAGATCCAAGTTTTATTTAGTATTTTTTTTATTTAAAAGTACTACGGGATGGTTACAATTGTGTTTTTAATCGTGCCATTTTCTGTCACTTCCTTCTTGTGAGTGAACTGAACATGCACATATCCTCTTTGTGTGTTAGATCTTAATCCTCCTACATAGCTGCTAAGCTATAAGTACTAATTGAAATACATAATAATTGCTGTATAATTTACAATTTAATAACAATCAGTATTACAATGATAAAATGAAGCAACTTTTTTTCTCTCTTTTACTTAATGATAAAGTACACATCCGAAAATACCAAGAGATTCATTAACATTGAAGAAAATGTTTTCTTTTAGTTACACTAATCGACACATTCTTGAAAAAAATTGTCACATGGATTTTGTTGATGTTGTGATTTGTGATAAGTGCATATAATATTCACACACGAATTTATATAATATATTAACGGAAGAATAATATAATAAGCACAATGATCATTGATAGAGTCTATAACATTTATAATAATAACAAGATATATAGATTTGTAAACATGCATATAATATATTATAAACATTTTTGAACAATTGAGTGGTATAGGTCGATTATGTAACGGTAATGCATTCTGTTCTATAGCCATCTGATAAATATAAGAACGCAGATGTATGCATCGATGCACAGAAAACACTAATATATATTTTTAGAGATATTAGTCATTGCTTTTTAAAAATGTATTGCGCTAATCATATCAGATATTTCAATATTCATACATTATTTTTGATACTTAATTATCAACACCATCAAAACATTTCTTCCAAGAGATTAAAAAAACATGCTGCCATGAAGTCTGACTAATGACATGACGATGACAAATATTTTTAAAATTTCAATACAATAAATATTTCATTGAATCATGTCAAAAAGCAAAAAAACAGCATTCATTACTATTTTCGGATGCGTAACCTATCACCAAGCCATATATTTTCCATTTATCACGGTCTTGACTGCTCGCTCTGTAAACTAAAACATTTTATGCATACTTGGAATAACAAACCAAGTTCAAAAAAACTTCTTCCTTCCCAGAAGATAAGTAACAACACAAAAAAATTCTTTGCTTTCACTGATTCCCTATTGTTGTTGTCTATTCTCCTGCACCTTTGTTGCTCGTTATGATAATTTGACACAATTTATTTTGTTTAGGCGATGAAAATGAAAACGCTCTCATGCACTGTATGAATGTTTTCTCTTTGTCGAAGGTTTTCTTTTCTCAGTAATATTAAGTATGTATATGTATGTACCTGTGTGTAGAGACCATAAGAAAGGCCTTTATATGCGCAAGTACTTAAATCGGCTTTTGTAGTACAAATCCTCAAGATCTTTTTTTCAAATTGTACACTTATTTCCTATATTTCAAATCGCGTTTATCCACCATGAATTATATTTTTATCAGAGTTTTATATAAATCATCTTTTCTTATGTACTTTTAAATACTGTAGTGTAGATTATAGCTATGTAGCTACATACATGACCGATATATTTCAATGTTAGCGTATGTATGTATATTTAGTGTATGTTTGTATATATTAGATTTATATATATCTTTAACTATATTATATATTAACCTGTACGATATAAAAGAATTCCAGTGAGCTTTTTCATTTTTCTTAAATTTAGGTAAGAATAATCTAATAACGCAGACACATAATATAATGTAACTTTAAGAAGTTGCGTACATAAAATTTTCTTGTTGTTGTACAATATATTTTAAGAGACTTTTTTTATGTAAATAGTATATATAGCAGTTTTTCCGTACATTAATATGATGTACGCGTATATAATTTATATATAATATATATGTATATATTGAATAGAATGAAAACAACAGTATTTTTTCTTTGTAACAGCCTCGTCCACAAGGATAATGCGTTTTATTATTACAAGATACATGTACACATGGTTTTCGTTAATAACCACTTTCTTTTTTCTGCTTTCACTCACTGCTCTTTTTGGCTTGATTTTGTTCACGGTAATGTTTTAATCAATTAAAGCTTAAAACCGTTAGTATTCTTAAAAAATTTGGATAAACTGAAAATCTTTCAAGTATGTTTTGTTTGGGATTTAAAATAAACTCAAAAATTGGTAGTAAATTTAGTAATTTCATTGTTTTTTTTATTGATGTCAAGTTATGGGAAGTTTTGTTAAAAAATAAAAAGTTTGATACTTTGAAAATAAAAAGTTTTCAGCGTAGTACTTTTTTGGCAATCTTGATTGAACAAGAAGTTTCATGTATTGGTTCCAATGATCCAATAAATATTCTCTGGTAAATTGGCACAATTTAAGTAGTATTTCAGTAGTAGAGTAGTACTGTTAGATGAAGAGAGTTAGATAGTACTATTTGTATGTAGTAGTCGTAGTAGAAAAAAGATAAAAATAGTAAGTATACATCATATTCATATATAACAAATGCCATCATTGTAGTTTTAGTAGCATTATGGTTCTTTCTCCTCCATACATATATATATATATGGATCTTGTCACATGTCAGATACAGATTAACATAATGCTATGAAATTGAGACTGAATGAACATGACAAAATTCAGCCCAATGTAAAGGAAAAGTAACCCTATTCGAAAGGTACATAAGTAATGTACAGTAATCCAATGTAATAAATTGAATAAAACTGGAATGCTTCTTGGTTTGAGTCTCTGTTGGATAGGAATGATTTTTTTGCACTTTTGTGGAAGCTAAAAATGATGAGTGTATTGACATACAACTTGGAGAAAAGAAAAAAGGGATTGGGAGAGAAGAGGAAAAAGTATGAAAAACTAGTTTCTTTTTTGGGGGTAAAATGCATATGAATTTGCTCAAGAAAAAGTGAGGTACACACTGCGATCGAGACTGTCCATCATAAAAATGTTGCTTTTTTATGTGTCACTTTCTTATATAATGTACCTAGACCGCGTCGAGTCGAACCGTTTATTCCTTGTACGAAGACGTGTGATGTCTATCTATGTATTTATGTATGCATCTTTTTTCGACGCACGAATGTTACGAAGTTTTGTATGTATTTTTTATATGGATATTGTTTATATATATTTTGTAAATGTACGTAGAAGGTAAGACAGGTATTGTGTGAGTACGAGAGCACAACAATGTCAATGAGAATGTGGTTATCATATTTATGTATAATAATTATATAATATATCATAATAAAAAGGGAATGTTAAAGTTTCATATCCTCGTCGTCAATTCGGGAGGCATGAGACGTTGACGGCTGATGATGGTGGTGGCCAGTGGAGTTGTTGCCGCCACCACTGGCCCCATTGCCATTGCGTGAACCAGTCTGTGAGCCTGTAGAGGAAGTTTGATGCGACGGCAGTGGTGGAGGTTGATCCTGTTGAGGATCCTGCGGCACGTCCCCGGAGACCTGTTCAGGGTAGTACGCGGGATGCTCCGATATTGCGTAAAAATTACCATTATAGATGACGCCAAGCTCTCTGAGGAAATCACCACGGATCGTGGCTTTGATTGTCCAGTTGTAGCAGTCCTCAGCCTCACTCTCACGATCCAGTCGCTCGACATCAACTATCTTGGACGAGAGTCGCTCCAGTATCACCCCGATGTCTTTGATCGTCAAGTGTCTTTTCTGATCTAGGGAAAGTTGATCAATGAGCAGAAGAAATTTTTGCGTCGTTGTTGTGTCCTCCTCCATAACAGAATGATTATTCTCTGTTTCAGACTCTGAGCTTTCTGTCGTCGTGCCTCCCCCTCCACCTGGACCCAGGTCATGAGGATGAATTATTGAGCCGCTAATCCCTATACCTGAGGGAACTCCTGAATATGGAACACTGAGGTAACCACTTGGCACTTGGATTTTCCCAGCGCCAGGTCCTCCAAAACGACCATCCTTGTCTTCCCCTACACCCATAAACCTCACATGGAGGGATTTTGCACCCGGAACCATCCGTGCTGCACCCTCCATGCCAGGTTCTTGAATAGGCGAAGTTGCTACAGCCTTGTGCACCTTTCGACCCGGAAATAAAAAAGGAAACACATATTTACAAGGATTTCACAGTCGTCAATCGTTTTATAGGATAGTGTTACGGTTAATTCCTACACTCTACTCACACGCACACTATATATAGCCACTAGCTCTTTTGGCTCCTCATTCCTTTCACATGCATTCCCATTTCCCTACTAGTTTACTCATTCCAGTTACACCTTTCATCAAAACAAGCAAAGTAAAGGCAAAATATGTACTTGTTTCGTACGCATGCATTCAAACTTCAAACATCATCATCAGACATGAGAGAAAAAGAAAAATAGTTTTAGCGACAGCAACGTAACGTTTTACCCTTTCAACAAAGTCAACCAGAAGAAAAAGTGCTCATCAAAATCAACTCATATATAAACTATCATTGTGAAGCCTCATAGTTATATGTATATGTCTAAAGCATAATCTCGATAAAATCATATTAAATTATAACACACGTGTGGAGATCATAACTAGCAATACGCACGCACACATACAGTTTTATATCTACACAAGATTATTTTGTTAGGCGAAACATACCTGCTAAATATTAAAGGAATCAACAACAACAATGATCATCTCTCACTGCAACTGAATAAAAGAACTTTTTTCTCTCTCTAGATTATCCCCAACCGCAATGGTCGCAATTGGTGGTAGTAGAGCGAAAGTGAGGGGAGAAATAAGTAAAAGCCAGGCTTAGACTTCAGTTTCCTTGCTTTTCCCTTCTCCCTTCCTTCTACGAGAGCTTGACCGTGATTTCACAGGTAGTACACAGGTATGCTCCGCCCTTCTTGGCATTGTATATTCTACGCTCTGCATATCAAACCAAAGAAAAAAATTATAAAACAAAAAACGTAAAAAATAAGCGTTTTCATAGCCATCTACTAGTTTTTTTTTCTTTTTATTTTATTCTTATAAAATTTATATATTTGTCGCATAAACGCATGTTCTTTTTTAAAGCTAAAAAGTATATTTGATGCTTTTATTTATCAGAGTAACATATAATATCTCATGGCATTTATCTATTTTTATGCATTATACATATAAGAAATTTATCATGTAATTATTACATAATTTAATTATGTTAAAACGCAAACAAAGGGTTTAGTAGAGTTACGAATTACATGATTAATTTTTATTTCGAAATATCATTGCAATTATTCATTTTTCTCAACTATCTCATTCCGTATATCTGTAATATATTATTTAATACTTTTTTTCTATCATCACGATGCATTTACATAAATTTACTTATTTCAAAAAGGCACAAAGCTCTCTCGACACATTTTATGCATATTATTTTTATACTATTTTCGAGCATCATAGTCAGTAGTCATCACTGTTGAAAATTAAAGATTCGCGTACAAAATATTTATCTTTGCCAGATGTCTAGTGGGAAAATAATATATAACAGAAAGATGTTGTCGACACGATTTTTCCCTCCTGTTATCTCTCTACCATCCAGTTAAAGCATGTTGTATGCAATGCATTATAAATTTCAATACTATGGACCTTTTTACTATTTTTTTCGCGAATTTCATGTTTACTACCAAGACAGAATCCAGTTCATATACACCATTTTCTCAGATGACACTTTTTGGTTCTAGTGCAATTTTACGCCACATGCCTTACTATTTCTTTTATACACTGGCTCTGCACAACACACACACACACAGCCAACGATGAACGACCTAAATACCAAAAAGCTTCTGTATGTTCTACTGAAGGAATGGTCCAGTGTGGCATATATAAAGTACCAGTGCCTTCCTTTTTTTGCTCTATATAGATGCATAATTATTATATCCCTACGTATCTTTTCCTTACACTTTTACTTTCACCTTTTTATATGGAAAGCTATGAAGGTGGTGGAAGCAGTGAAACTCTCTCTCCTAATGTGATAGTTCCAGTGAAACCCTTTCATTTGTCTATAATATATGTTAGTATGTGTACCATATAAAGTATATGTATATGCATTAAAATGTAAGTTGAGCTTATATAGAGCAGCATGAAACATTGTTCATGGCATGCTACATATGATGTAGTAAAAGCTCACTCACTTGGAGACTCGTTCTGTGGCTGTAGTATATTTTGTGTGCTTTTTTGTACGAAGGCAGTGGTGGGGTACGTAGAAAGCGAAAATGTATTTTTCTCTTTTTACCACCATTTCTCTTCTACACATTCAACATTTTGGCGAGCCTTGCTTTTTGCCTAGAATTCTATGGATGCCTATTGCTTCTGCTGCTAGTTTCCTACTGAATCTCTGGTGCTGCGGATAAAACATGGATGAAGTTGAAGCTACAAGCAGCAGTAGTCATTGTGTGCATGTTGGTTTGGTGGTGGAAAGGTGTAGCCTTCCAGCATTTCAGCGCTTCGTTTTCGTTCCCTTTTCCCTACATTTTAGTTTTTACCAGCCAAGGCACAGTTCTGAATTCTGAATAAGACAAAGTGTGTAGGTACAGCTTGCTAACATCGTATAATATCCGTACTGGTGGCCGTGTGGTGGTGGTGGCACTGATGATCTTATTATATACCAAAGGGTGCAAACAATACAAAAAGGCTACACGACGACATGATATACATTAAACCGTCCTCCTACTACTTATTCTGTTCCTCGAGCTTTCTCTCTCTCTCTCTGCTGACTCACAAAAAGTACATGCAAGGACAGAAAAGTGGGAGATATTGAAAATATGTATATTTATGCTAGAGACTTGCTTTTTCAAGGAGGATTATGATGATGATACAAAACCATATAGCCAAGTCAGGTCTCGATTTTTTTTCTTTTCACATCATCTACAGCAGGAAATAAAAGAATATAGAATAAAAACTATATCCAATATATAATGTCTATGTCTACATAGGCAAAAATATACTGTACCATTCATATCGATATGTGTAGTATTTTGTTATATTTATAGAACCAAACCTAGGTATTTACAAATACATATAGATATATTCACATTCTCTAGTGTATCCTCTCTGCTGATCGTATCTTCTGCTGAAAACATCCATCGTACTTCATATATGTACAAGTAAAAAAGGAAGAAGGCCTTAAGGGTAAAGCTTGAGCTACCCGAAATGGGTCAATGTGACACGTGCTCCTGATGCTTGCTTTCTTTACTTATTCTCTCTTTCTCTCTCTTTCACTCTGTATTTTGTTGCTTTCCCCCACTTCAACCTTTTTTTCTTCTCGGGGCTTTGCCTATTTCCTCTATACTAATCTACGAATTTTCCTCTTTTTACATGTTATTATACACTGGAAAATACCACATAGTACATGTACATTTTGATGTGGCATATTATAACATAATATCCTATTCCAGAGCTATTATGGTGCATACATGATCCTTTTTTCTTGCTGTTCTCTAAAAGTCACTTATTATAGAAAATGTCGTTCCTCCAACCCCAATACTATCCCTTCCTTCACATAATACATGCATATATATGTATTTGTGACAGCAGCTGCAAGTAGTATCGAACTGCCATGTCAGGCCTTTTTCGTTTGAAAACATGTATTCTTATCTCTCTCATTGGAGAAATTGTAGAGAAACGCACAAGCAGAAGATATGGAACAAAGATTTCTTTTATGAAGAAAAGTGGTACAAGATTTTCATGTGCGTACTCATACTATGAATACTACAAAAACACACTTTCGTCTTGCACAACAACTGCTGCCGGTTGTTCCACATTAATGTCACTGAAAAATACGTTTGTTTTAATTTCTTCATTGGGATATAATTTTGAAACCTTGATTTTGACACAAGATAGATGTAAAGAAATATTTCATTAACAACGATTTTTTTTATTTTGGCCATATTTAATAGATGTATTCAGCAACTAAAAAGTTTAACCCAATAAGTTAAGAAGCATAATATTCATCACTAGATACCAGATTTTTTTGTTTTCTCAAATGATTTAGATACGATTTAGAGGGCATGTATCACACAACATCATATATGCGGTAATTGGTTTGCGTGTACATATATAAATTTGTTGGATATCACTGATCCATATACCAATATGCCTGTGAATTCTATCAAATCTTCACATATAGAAGATTTTTATGTCATGTCGTATGAATGTTGTATACAACAGTTCAGTTGTTTCTGAAATCTGTTCTTTCCTCTCGTTCCCAAGCTATGTAACTGTTTTATATGTTTGGTCGTTGGACGAATGACACACGGACCAGGGAGCACAGCTTGCTTGTGAAAGTAGAGAGAAAAGACGATATAATATTTTCCGCTTTTTGCACTTTACGCACACATGTACACACATTCATTTTCCCGCATATTGTTAATATTACTTCTCAATATAATAGGCATACACACACACACACACATCCAGCCGAGTAAAAAAAACGAAAGAAGCATGGCAACCTGAAATTACAATTACATGATAATGCTGATCACGACGTTGTTGATACGTTTCCTCTATCAGTGTTTCCAGGAAAGAAGGCAAGATCAAATTACCTCACATTTGGTAAAATCTAGTGAAAGTACTAGAATATGAAGATAATGTATAAACATGTATAATATGTGCTCTTAACTTTTTTGTGGGGTATGCGTAGAGGTTGCTTATCAATCGAGTGCTTCATGAGAAGCTTCAATAAATGCTTCACTAACGTAACCCCTTTTTCTCAAA